>VWZY01006572.1:68577-121439 GCA_013399075.1 Chloroceryle aenea | reverse complement strand
CATCCTCCTCCCGCCGGTGACGCTGAGGGCAGCGACCCGGTCTAAAACCCCTCTCTCCACCTCCACAGGTCCCCATCACGCTGGGCGTTTTCCTCAACTCGTACTACGACGTGAAGTTCAACGTCCTCGGGATGGCGTTTGCCACCTTGGGTGTCCTGGTGACCTCCCTCTACCAAGTGGTGGGTAATAGTGGGCGCGTAGAGGGGGAGGGCGGGAGCGTTGTGGTGGTTGGTCTCCAAGCCGGTGTCCCTTGGTAAGATCACCTTTAAACGGTGCCCTGCCTTCCAGCAGACCCTCCATACTTCATTATTTAGTTTTTATAAAGCTCGGGTAATCCACCACAGCCACTGGTAAATTGTTTAAGGAATTGATCGCCCTTACTGCTAAAACTGTGGGTGTCGTGTTGAACGTTGTTTTTAAGGGGCAAAGATTGCTTCACGGGTAAAACTCCGTTTTTCTAGAGAGCACAGATTTTTCTCCGCGCAGAAGCAAGTGTTTTGTAGTTGAGCCTTTCCCTACAAAGGATATTTTCTAGTCCTTCAGTTCTGACTATACACACTCTCGAGGTACTCTGGCTTGGTTTTGTAGTGGGCACACAGTGTGCGTGCACAGTGTAACATTTCTGGCTGATTATGGTTGGAAAAAATAGATATGTCCAAAGGCTACCTTATCCCGGTCCCCTCTACTAACAGCTCACAACCAGTTCGTTATCGGCACTGCCTCCCAAATTAGAGACCCTTGCCATGTTGATGTGATAGTCGTCATCAATTTAAATGTGAATTTCTTTGTAACAGGTACACTGTGCCTCTAAAAGAAGTGAGGCTCTTTGACCTGTAGTGTGCAAGATGATAAATAATGGTCTCTTGTCCTGTTTTGGGGCAGGAAGAGAAGATGCTGCATAATAACTTTAAGTGATGGTGTGTATTGGAGAAATTATAGTACCTGAGTGAAATTAGTCTGTAATTAAAAAAACCCAAACAAACAAACAACTTGACAAGTTTGTCTGCTGAAACCCGTGTTCCGAAGTAATGTGACTTATGATGTATTATATTGTACTGAAGAATGACACACTAAAGATGTGTCTTGGCTGTAACATCTCCATTAGCCCAGATAACTCTTAAAGCAAGCTACTTTGAAAATCCAAGATATAGTCAGTTAGAGTCAATACTGGAAAGAAATCCAGTAAAATTTGGAATAAACAGGCAGAGGAAAGCCAGATGTTCGCTGGTTTTGTCAGGAAAATTAGAAGAAAGAGGCAAAAGCAGGTGTGCACTTAGGCAATGCTGTTCAGCCCCATCATAGGCAAGATCTAGAATTTGTCTTGGGAATAAAAGGGATCTGGTGTTTTCTTCCCAGCTCTGATACATTTTTGTTCTTTCTCAAGTATAATACTTTACTGCCAGGCTATTTGAAAAGGAAGATTTACGTACTTGAGGGTTTTTCACTGCACCTGCTTTTCCTTCAGATTTTCTATCTTTTGAAATTTTTTTTTCTTATGTTTAACAGCTCGCTCTTTGTTTGTTTTAGTGGGTAGGAGCTAAGCAGCATGAGTTGCAGGTAAACTCTATGCAGTTGCTGTACTATCAGGCACCAATGTCCTCGGCTATGTTGTTGTTCATCATACCGTTCTTTGAGCCAGTCTTTGGAGAAGGGGGAATATTTGGGCCCTGGACACTTTCTGCTGTGGTAAGGCTTTTATTGTCACTATTTAAATAAATAATCATCACCGATGTAGTTAACTTTCACAGTAAGACCTGTTTCTTTGGGAAACAATTTTTTTTGCAGTCATTGACTATGCTGAGATGGCAGAGGCATGTGCAAGAGAAAAAAACCCTTGCTGTGTCTGCCCTGCTTCCTCTTAGAGGAGTCTGTCTGACCATTGATTTACTGCCTTGCTCTTGTTTCTGTTCAGAGGGCATCTGAACAACAGGAAAACCTGACAAAATCTAGAAGCTTCCTCTAGCGTATTAAACTGAAAATACACAAGTGTGCTCATGCCAGCTCTTACTGTCCGCTCGAAAAAGAGATGAGCATGTTCACTTTTGACACTCTCAACTCCTCTTCTGCAGGATGCCAACACTGGTTGTTCTCCAGAATTCTGTTTTTTTCTCACCAAGAAGGCTGTAACTTGACTTCTTAATCCTTCTGTCCAAAACAGAGCCAGTGGCGCGTTCGTACCACCACTATCGCGCCGCTCGGCGACAGGTCATCTCGCCTAGCGCTGCGGTTGTTGAGTGGGACAGCAAGCAGCCACAATCATAAAATCAGAGATTTTCTCAAAACAGTTCTTGTTGTGACCATTAAGTAAGACTTTCTCTCAAAGGTAAAGAACACAACCTCTATTATGTGTACAGGTAGCCAGATTTTCCAGATCACTCTTAAATGTTCACTGGGAGCAAAGGCTTGTGGTTTTATCAGTATGTATTTATGGACAGCCTACCCTGAGCTACTTATACACATTACCAGTGCCTGCACTGATCTGAAGCTCTTTCTAATTTTGTTCTCCTTATGTTTTTCTTGCCTGATATTTTTTGCACTGGAAAGTAAAAGAAACTAAATAATAATGATGTAGAATGCATCTACAAATGGCCGAAAGTGTGTCAGATTGCTGACTGTGTCCATCAATCCACAGATAATGGTACTGCTGTCTGGAATAATAGCCTTTATGGTAAACCTGTCCATTTACTGGATCATTGGAAATACGTCACCTGTCACGTATCCTTTGTGAGGTTAGTTGTTTATCCTGTTTCCAGATGATTTATCTCAGCATTTATTTGGTCTGATTTACTGCGGGAAAACTTTAATAACCTGCCTGCTTTATCTTAAATGACAAAGCTGCAAAACCACATTCTGGTTTTCAATGTATTTTGTTTCTTTGTTCTGCGTTTGTATAGATTATGGTGGTTAACTTACTGACCTGACCTTCATCCCTACAAAACTATTTACCCACACTCCGACTACCTCGAGGAAGTGTTGGTGTGTCAGTTTGTAGCATATAAAAGGTGAAAGGCTTTACGTGGAGGTTAATTCTCATAGCTGCAGAGATGCAGGAAAGCTGCGTGAGCTGAATGTGACATGTACCATGGCATGCTTTGGATGTCATTCGTGAAGTCCCCAAGTGCTTCTTTTTGCAAATACTGATATTTGCTATTATCCTTAACAGATGTCTAGGTATAACATGTTCGGACATTTCAAGTTCTGCATCACCCTCCTGGGAGGGTGCCTCTTATTTAAGGATCCACTGTCTGTTAACCAAGGCCTTGGGATTGTGTGCACATTGTTGGGCATTTTAGCTTACACCCACTTCAAGCTTAGCGAGCAGGAAAGTAGTAAGAGTAAATTGGTTCAGCGTCCATAAAGCATAAAATTTCTGGAGATTAATAATATTGTGAAGGAAAGCAAGTATTTAAACATGCATTGATTCTAGAATGCACAAAATTGCCTCATTCATTTAGATCTATGGTTTTAATTTAACTGCCAGGTTCATCATTCTGTAACTAAAACAAACGAACTGAATTATGTAAAATGCTGGGACTCTGCCATCTCAGTCCATCCAGTTGTTTTCATTAAATTTAAATGGTAACATAAAAGAGAAAAAGTCACACTTCAAATTGCTGTGGAAATCGTACTGCAGTCATTATATTTTTTGCATCCCAAATGAGATCGTGATGGCTACAGTTACATACAGAGAGAAAAGGAATCCTGTCTTTGCGATCATGCCAGTATTGCTGTTGCGAAGAAACTTGGAGGCACTTTGATGCAGATGTTCTGGTATGTAGTGATGCTTCCTCCTTTTTATCTGGTCAACAATAAAGAGGAAATTTTGTTCAGTAGTTTTAAAAAGGGCTGCCAAGTTCATGCGTGTTTTTTGTATGCTTTCTTGTTTATGTTGGGCTTCAACATGATAATTTTTTTGGCTGAAGAAAGTAGACAGAATTCAATGTGAAGAGGGACTAGAGACAACAGTGGAGAACTTGAAGCCACAGGTCGAGCTATGGAGAAGCAGGAAAACAGATCTAAACAGTTCATCTTAAATTTTTTATTTGGTCCATCAGGAAATTAATGAAGTCATTCATGGTTTAGAAAATTGTTATTGCTTTCTGATTTTCTCTGTCAGAAACAAGACTTTGTGTGAGATCTTGTAAATACTTGTGAGCCTAATAAAATCTCTGATTTTTGTGGTAATAACCAAGTATTTTGCAGCCCTTGCACGCAGACTCCCAGGCTGAAAATGTTTTGTGATAAATCTTTGGAAAGGTCACCATCTGTAATGGATGTGAAGGTTGCCTGGTTCTCTCTGCTGCCCTCAGCCTCACGTCCCTCAGTCCCGCACCTTTCCCCGAGAGTTACCTTCAGAGGGGTCTGCAGATCTGCCTGGTGTCACTGTTTCTGGGGAGGCCCAGGGGCTGTGCGAGCAGTGCTGGGTAGGCAGCGTTTCCTCAGCAGAGGAGATGTACTGGAGTGACTGAAGAGCGTGAGGTGGGACCTGCTTCTGCTCCAGTTCGGTAATGCTTTGAAAATTATGACAGTAGGAAGCACTGGGTTTGACAATGTGGAAGGAAGAAGTTGAGTACTGTTCTATTTTAAAAAAGGAAAAAATAACTGCTTTCAGTAAATCTGGTGAGGAGAACATATGTTCACTGCATTCGGAGGGTTAGAATTTATTTGCAGTATCTTAATCCTTATATTTTGAGGTTCATTTTATCTTCATCTACCTCTAGCAGATTTAAACAGGGGAATTACATGAAGAAAACCAGGCATTTAAGTTTTACAGCCACCGACAGAAATGATATTTAATTTCTCTAAGCTTTTTACAATGCAGGCAACAAGTCTTTGTGTAGGAATCAATGCAGATTTTCTCAAGCTTGTAAGTTATTTATTCTGTTAGAGTTCTTAAGAAAAAGTTCTCTGTGTAACCTCTGTTTACACCATAATACTCTATATCATTTCAGAGTTAGAAATACCTGAATAATTTTACATCTTTACCAACTGTGTCTTAAGACATATAGTACTCCAAGGATAATTTTTTTTGTATGCATTTTTATAAGTCTGTATAATTAGTTTAAAAATACAGCCTGGACAACTGAAAGGTGTGTTCAGACACTCAACCTCTGGATGCATATCCGTCGGCACACACACTGAGAAAAGCCATTTGCATTAATTTGTGCTGTGCACAAGTTCTTCTAAAATGTAGATAGACTGCAGAGACTCTTACAGTTAGAAAGCAACAACTGAATTAAAAGCCTGCATGACAACAATATTTGGGCTGAGACTGATGTAAATATATATGTAAGTGGTAGAATGAACAAAACAACCATGTCTGAAAATGCAGAAGACTCCTCAGTGAGAGGAGCAGATCTGCAAGAGAACAGTATCATTAATACTTTATAAATACTGGAATGTGTAAGTTGTGGAGGTCACTTAAGTGATGTGATTTTTTTTTTTTTTCGTACGTTGAAGAGCTCTCCTTTGAGATTCACCTGTTGTATCTTAACAAATAAAGTATCTTGGACTTTGTCGTATGGTTCAAAATATTAAATCCAGGAGGCTTGTGTAACCGTAGGATAAATAGACCTTTGTATGTATTGTTTCTTTGAATACCATGTGTAGGGTGGGAATAAATTTTTAATCACTTGACTGATACCTGCTTATTGCAGGGGAGAACGGTTGTTCTTGTCTTTTTTCATCTTCTGCTTGAATTGCATACACCTTGGGGGTCTAGGTGTGTGCAAGATAAAATGGCACCACTTGGGTTTCCATTTGTACAAATATTTAAAGGAATTTGTGTATTTTGGGGTTGAATTTGTGACACAAATGAGGAAACTCCTAAATCCTGAGGTAAAATTGGAGTCTTATTAAAAATACTGATACTTGTGGGAAATTTGCTGCTTCTGTTTTGTTGGTTGTTTGGTTGGGGTGTTTTTACATCACTTTAATATTTTTTTCCTGCTAATTATGTGTATTTCATTCAATTGTGGCTTTTCTAAAAGAGAAATCGGAGATTTGGCATCTTAAACATTATACAGTCCTTGGTCATCACTCTGTATGTGCCATACTGTACAAACTCTAGTGTTCACTTTCTGCTTTTCATTTTACTTCAGAGTCTACATATGACTAAACTGTGGTAACGAGATGGACCTTGGTCCTTTTCTGCCATCGAGTGCTTTGCTGCTTATGTTGGCATTCTTTAGCTTAAAAAAGCCACCACTGATGCAGTTCCTGTGGCAAAGCTAGCGTAAATACCAGGGTGGCATTTAAAAATTAGAGCAGATCCAGATGAGGCTGATTAACATGAGTGACTGGCACTAAGTTATCTTTGCTAGCCTTGTCCCTGGGAACACTTTAGAGTAACATCCATGAGGTTTCCTCAGTCATCCCACCCCCCAAGGGATAGGAAATATCTCTTCACTGAAGAGATACTCTGTTCGAAGCGTTGTGTTACCTTTAACTTCAGTAACTCGGTACTTGTTTGACAGATGTTGTACAACTTGCTGAGCTCTTGCAGGTTGTGGGGGCACTGCTAGAGGAGTTTTCCTGTTGATGGGTGAACAGCTGCTCTCTCAGGCTAGAGGCTGAAGGAACTCAGGCTGCTGCTGTTGCACGTATGAAAAGGTGGTTTGTCCTGCAGCAAGTCTACCTTCAAGACAGAGCTGCAATTCAGCAGGACTGTCTTCTCCCTGGTATTTTCATGAATGCCTGTTGATGGGCCCAGAGCTCAAGTAACATTAAAGGCTTGTTTAAGCTACCTGTAGTTTTTACTACACTTTAAAAAAACCTTAATGGTAGTCGGTGCTGGTTAAGTATTAGGTAAAAATCTCATTTTTATAATGTCTTATTTAATAGCAGCCTCGGCACTTTTATAACATTCTGGAGTAGAGCTAATTTCTAACTCGTGTCTGGTTTGTCAAGTCTTCTGCAAAATCTGTCACAAGGTTAACGGTGGATTTTGTAACTGGTTCTATGTACAGTTGGGCTGCTGATAAGAGGCTTGCTCTGGAGCAATAGTGTGGTAGCAGACACTGGCTGTTAATCTCTTTAGCGGTGATTCAGAAACATCTAGCCTGAACCTCACCAACGTGCTTCAGAAAGGAAAAAGAAAGCTCATTCACAGGTGAGAGTGCTTCTGTCTTCTTGCTTGTAACAACATACGTGAGGCTTCCACTTTAAGGGAATTTGGAGAGCAGGCCTTAGTGTCCCTCAAATCATCTTTCATAATAAGATTTTTCTCTGAAGATGTCTGTTTGGCTCTTGGTTACACAGATGGTGTCTTACCTGGATTTTAAAAGAAGCAGTTTGGATTGAAGACTTGCAGGAGTTTGCTTGTGTTCCAGAGTCTTTTTTTAACTCTCAAGATTTTGTTAGCCATTCGCAACCTAACTTCCCTCTTTAATGGGGGTGGGGTAAGTAATGTTGAATAAATGAAAGGTAGCCTGGATATGGAGTTGAAGTTATATTTGTTTTGCACAAGAATCTAATCCTTCTAACTGTAAAGATGCAGCTCGCTCTTTCTGTTTCTTTCTCTACTGTTCTCATGAGGCAGAGGCTGAAAAGAACCAGTTTTCTGCTCCATACAAATGCACTCCCTTCTGGGTCTCTTTCTCATCACAGTCTCAGCCTTCCATTTGACAGCTCAGTTGCTGCAAAGATGATTGGGATGTCAGCTGTAGAAGGCTAAGAACATGAAGTGAAAAACTATCAGCAGGAGCTGATACAATCTCTGGTAATGAGAAATCTCTTTCTAAGACATGGAGATGTGTTACCAAAAAGACCTGTGCTAAGTCACAGGCAGAGCTGTGGGTTTACCTCCAGGCAGGTATTGCAAAAAATGCAAGAGATTTATTGTACGAATTCTTGCTATGCTGCAATAGTTGACAAATTTAGTTTAAACTAGCTTTTAATAAATGTCAAAATTGAATATAAATGCCATGCAAAAAAAAAACAAACCCAAAACTGGATTCAAATGGCGTAAAATCTTTGCCAGGCTTATCCCACAGCGATGATTAACCTTCCTGAGAGAAGGGAGCTATTGTTCCACCTCCCCTTCGCCCGGTGAGGCTGGGTTAAGTGAAGGAGGGTTTGTGTTCCTTGAAGCTGGTCTGCTTTTTTTTCAACTGTATCAGTTGGTCCAATGAAAACATAGCACCTCTCCCTATGTAACTGGTCTCACTGAAGTTACTGTTTCTCCTTTCATCTGACTGACTTGGATCGTGCTCCCATCTTCCTCCAGCAGCTGAAAGGTCTAATGGACCCTGGGGAGTGAAACATGTAACTTCATGTAACTGCAGTGCCCAGTCAGCCCCGCCGTAGGGGATTCAACACAGCCCAAAGGGTCACAGTTACAGTCTGCAGTATAACAAGAACTAAAGAAAGGGGAAATGATCTCCTTTCATTGTTTCAGTTCCAAGGCACTTACTAATCCTTTCAAAATCAGTCTTTGTCATTTCCCTTTAATAAATGTGTAAGAAACCTCCCTTTCCTGTTTCAGTCTGTCCTTTCTGTATAAAGTATAATTATGCCATATTTTCAGGAATTCTGGAATTGAGAGACAGACTGTATTCACTGCTCACGTAAATACATTGACCTCACCCAGTGGTGTTTTGTTTTTTCTTTTACCTAGGGACCCTTGACTCCCAATCCAGAAGAAAAATAATTGCTTAAAATACAGGCGGAGTCAGGTTAACCTGAATTAAGAGGTAATTTGCCAGCTCAGTAATTGCATGTGTCTTCCCAGCTGCACTGGCTCAGTACCTAACTGGCACAATATGCTTTCTTTTATAATGGAACAGGAGGAACAGGCATGGACAGATTCAACATTATGTAATAAAAGTAAATTATGTATTTAGAAGCAAGTAGTGGGGATGATCCAAAGGTTGCTTCAGGATTAGCATAGCAAAGCTATATTCTGATTTGTGAGCGGCTTCACTGGAACAGCAATACAAGCCTTTCCTTTGAAGGCACATGGTTCTATTTAAGGAGCTCCAAGAAGTGCAGCACAGCCATGTGGGTAACTATCACATGCAGGATGCAAATGCAGGATGCACGTGCAGGCTACCAGTGTGTCAGAAAAGAGCAGGATTATTTTTAGAACCATAGATGGCTGTGTCACATCCAGGAAGTGCAGGGAGGAGATCTCTGCTTGAAGCACAGTGTAAGAAAGTAATTTTTCATTACCTTGGCACAGAAAAGGGTTGTATTTTTTTGCCTTCCTACAAAGCAGAGGCTGAGGAGCAAACTTGTTTAAAGGAGCTGTGTTCTGATCAGGCAAAGCACATGGAGTAATCATGGCTACTGGGACTGCAGATTAAAAAAAAAAAAAAAAAAGGTGAGAGAGTGGATTAAGAAACAACAGGGACAAGTACACAGCACATACATATCTAGACAGGTTTTTTACGATCAGGTCTATGTTTAGATGCATGGCTCCACAATTAGGCATCTGAATAGCAGGGCCAGATTTGTCAGTGTGAACTTTTTCCCTTTCAGTTGTACTTCATGGAGAATGGCATGTGTTCATTTCCAGCAATCAAGCTGCATAGTTAACAAGTTTGACATTATTTTTGGTCTCTAACTAAATTAGGTATGCTGTTTAACAAAGAAAATGAATGCTTGTTCTGTATCCCTACTCCGTAATCATTTTAATCCTCTTTACTCTGGGGAAAAAGAAACCATTAGCATACTTCTATTTTCTGTTGTGTAATGTAACAAGAGCAACCATCTGAACTGGGAGAATCATCTGACTGTCTGCTAGGCTGAATGGCCGTGACTGGTTCAGACAGCAAGTTGATGCCTTTCGGTGCAGGCAGGCAATTTCAGTGCTGGGACAAGGGAGAAGAGTGACACCACATGGCTAGAAACAAGACTGAGGGAAGCGGGGCTGGGTGGGAGGCACCTCTTTCAGTAGTCCAGATGTAATGTCCATATGCCCAGCCTCAGAAGGCAGGTTTTGAAGGAGAAGGTTTCACACACAAGCAAAATAGCAAGAAAGCTGTATGTTCATGTACGGCTACCAACCTCTCAGACAGAAGCCTTCAACATGTTTATGTGCCTGTAAGTGGTTTTGAAGTCCTTGGGAGGCTGGCTGTGAACCTCAGAGGCTTGCTCCTTGCCTGCCTCTGCGGCCTCCTGTGGACTAGTAACTATTCTCCTTATCCCCAGTATAAAGAGAAGATCTTTAAAGGTTTGTATCTGGGTCCAGTTTATAATGTGCTGAAAATCTTATCTGAACCAGTCTGTGCTACATCAACTGTTTCTGCTTCTGTGACAACAGCTTTACTCATTTGAGAGCCTATAGTAATTCACAGGGTGTCACACAAATCAGAAATCATTGGGTTATTATTTTTAAAGGATGGTTAATTTACTAATCAGTTATTTGTCTCTAAGCCAGCTTTAAATATTCTGTACTTAAGTATCCTCAGTGTTTTCACTGAGTGTAAAAGTAAGATAAGCAGTCCTCTGAACTCCACTTTCCTTTTAAAATCGATGTAAATCAATGCATACAAAGATATCTAAAGAAATGTGACATCCTTATTGACTAACGGGATTTAACATTTTGGGGTCAGCAATGACTGAAATTAAACTTCTGGAAAGACTTTTCTGCAGAAGTGGCTTGACAGGATTGGGTTGTAGCAGAAAGAAGCCAGAGCCACGGGGCTCTAAAGAGACACTGCTTGAATTGAAAATTGGAACCAAAACCTAGTAAAAGTGGGGAGCTGATATGCATATATAAAGCATAGATAAACCCCTGAAGTTTCCTTAGTTTTACTGTGGTCATCTACATAATTGTATGGCTGCATACACCAAAAGGACTATTAAATCTTGCCCTGTGTGTGCATCTCAGTGATGTGAGACACTACTGCTCTCCAGCTACTTGCAGCTTCTCCTCTTCCAGAGATGATTGTCCTTTCCCGTATGTGTCAGCAGAGAGCAATGTGTGCCCATGCTGTGGTCTCCCTTGGATGCAGTCATTTCTGTAACAGTTTAACATGACTGTGAACTGAACCCACTGAGATGTGGGTAGTGATCCCTCTGACTTACTGTGCTGCAGGGGCAGTAACTTGCTAAGAAAGTGCCATCAGCAGCAGAGGGAAGTGATGTCTTGAGATGGAGCAACTTTGTTTACTACAGCTGCTTGATCAAAGCTGTCATAACAACAGCCAATCATGTTTGCTAGTAGGCAAAGAAATATCAAGATCATTACTTTGGAACTGTGTGGGAAAAAAGCTTTGAAAGTGATGGAAAGTTCAGCCACAGGATGAAAGAGGGTCTTACTTCTCAGTCTTTATCCAAAAGAAAAAGTCGATGTGGTAAAATGTGCGTACTTGATTTCACAAAGGAACTCCCTTAGTATCTGCACGGGTGGAATGCAAAGTACACAGCTGAGACATGCTCTCTACAACTGTCAAGATGTACATTTCCAAAGAAGCTTTCACAGGTTCAGCTTGAAGTATAGAGCAAAGGAACAAACAGAATGGCCTGCAAATTACCATCAGAAGTGTCTTCATCAACACCATCAATCCAGTGGATCGTGCAAAGAAAGCTTTTAGCTCTCTGCAACACAGGAAGAGCTATCTAGGGCTAGCTAAAGTAGTTACCAGTGCTAACATATATTCTTTTCTCTAAGAAACACCCGAGTGAAATGTAAGGGAATATGGACCCAGTTCTATCAGGGGAGATACTGCAGGGGCTTATCAACGCAGGTGACTGGTACCACAGGTAAAGGCAGAACATTCAGGGTGTGGTTAGATAAGGGAAAGGCCACTGAATGGCTCTCTGCCTTCAGAAGGAATGCCTTCCACATTTCCATCTCCAATTCTCTGCTTTCACCTGTGTGTTCCTGATGCTTTCCTTATGATGTCTCATGTGACTGCACGATAAAGCAAGCTCACATACTAGGATCAAGTAAAAGTAAATATCCTGCCGTTGAATCAGCTAAATCTGTGGTCAAATGAGACAAAGCCAGCTCAAAGAAACACTTGGCTGGGAATGGAGAGCTCCTGACAAGGCCATTGTTTCAACAGGGCATTAGATGGGCTCAGGACATTCTCTCAGTGAGGTATTTGATGTGCTCAGCTGCATCACCTAATGTGCAAGGCGGTTGAGTGAATCCAACACCACACTGCTTCCAAAAAAGGTCTCACTGTCAGAACTTGCAGCCAGCAGTGAGGAGACAACGAGAATAGGACACCTCTTTTGCAGTCGTGTGCTCTGAAACCAGACAAGTTTTCTGTGAGCTTCATTTTCAGTAGTGCTGCTGCTGCCTAAGCTAGTTAAAGGAGATCCCACCTTTTCCCCTGCCTACCTGTGTGATGTCTGTGCCCAGCCACTGTGTAGCTACTCAGGACCACCTCAGGAAACTGATCAAAAGGAAAAAAAAAAAGAAAAAAAAAAGAGAAAAAAGAGCAAAGCAGTATTTCTTAAGTGTGGCAGATCACTTTATCTATGTGCCATAGATACACAAACATCTGTGCCTGTACAAAGAAGGGGCAGCAAGATGGAAGAGGTGGTGGGAACATGTCTGAAGTGGCATGATGACCAAAGGAATGCATGTGGAATCTTCACTATCTCACCATTAAACACAACCATTCTAGTGCAGCTGTGCAGCTGAGTAAGCCTCGCAACCCATGGGTTTCTTTGAGCAGAGCAGATGTAGTAGATAATATTATCTACTGACCAGGGAATGGGAGGAGGGCAAGACAGGCCCCAGGCAGCAATTCTCTGCAGCTTTACCCACATCCCATCTGGTAAGAAAGAGGAAATTAGACATTGTGGCATCTCCTGCATTGGATGAGGATAGGCAATTATCTGCCAAAAGGGATGGTCTGCATTCTACCAGATCTTCTCCAGTAGATAGTGGGGATAGCAAGTGTTCTCATGAATCTTCTTGAAACTGTATTTTGATGCAAAAATCCAGAAGACCCATGCTCTCAAATATCTCACTGTAATGCTTGTCTGCATATGTTTGTGAAGCTTGTTTTGCTTCTGTGAGGAAACTGCAGCCTGACTCCTGACAGCCACGATGCATGATGTATCTTACAGTCCCACGGTGGTGGCTTTGGGCTTTTTCCCTTGCAAGTAACACTACTGTAGTGTATTTCTCCCAAGATGTTCTACCATGCTGTCCCCCCTCTGGCCTTGACTCTTACCTGAACAACATGGTATTAAGTAAGGTGGATCAGAAGTCAAAGCCCAGTGCCTGCTTATCTCTCCAGGTACACAAAGAAAGGCAGAAGAAACTACCCCAAAAAAAAAATAAATAAATAAAAAAAAAATACTCAAAGCTACCACGGCTAGAAAGAATATTGTTAAATGACGGGTAAAGTAAGATGCTAAGATGGATGCTGTGAGTCCAGCTGAAGATAGAATGCCAAAAAGTCCAGGCACTTGCTTTTGCTGGAGGCAAGAGACAACTGAGCTATTAATACTTCAGTGGAACCAAACAAAACACAGAACAGTATTTTGAATGGCTTCTTCATCTGCAGCCAAGAATTTAGTTTGTGTCCTGCTTTCCCTGTGGCATCAGTTTGTGCAAGATTACCCCCATTTCTAAGAGCATTTCTTTGTGTGCTATACAGGGGAAAAACCCCTTTTCTCCACCAGATGGCAGAACCACCAAGAAACCACTGACAAACCTCAGAAAGCCAGCTCGGTCTCGGGCTGAAGGCTTGTCACCAGAGAATGTCTGTCAGAACAGCGAATGGTGCAGAAAAACAAGCACACACATCCTTCAAAAACTCGTATACCATTTGGATGAATAGTTTCTCTCGGTCCAAACCTTGCCTTCCTAAGAAAGACTGCAGATGTCACCCTGATCTCCAAGTACCACCGGTACTTAGGTAAAGGTTTCCATCTGTAGAATAGCAGAGGTGGGGGATTCCCCTTGCCTTTCCTGTGTCATATTTATTGAGGGGGAAAAAAACGAAAAACAAACCCAAACCAATAAAACCCCAAACGACAGTAAAAAAAAACATCTGTTAACAAAACCAAATCATGAACAACCTGTCTTGTTGAAGTTTCTCTAGCACAGCTGGACCCATCAGAGTACTCCTCAGGCTAAAACATGCCACTTAATACTGGAAACCAGTACTGGGTGGCTTTCAGGGGGAAGCTATGAAGAACTAAAGCTACAATAAAAGAAGAAAGGCGGGGCATGCAATATATGGATATTACAATACTTTTAAAAGGAGTAGACCTTTCTGCTATATGCTTCTTTATTGATCAAATTCTACACATATTTTCATATGCAATTACTAAAAATTAGGACACGTAAGAGTATTTGCAGAATAGTTTGCAAACTCTTTGGAGGAAACTAATTTTTATACATCTAGAAAGTATGTATACTAAATATACCATGGAAATCTAAAAAAAATCTGAAAAGCAGCAATGACATGAAGGGGAAGAGACCAAGAATATGCCAGTACTGTGAGCAAAACACTGTAGGGTCCAAAGTGGAGAAATTCAGAGGTGAATGTAAAACAAAGCTCAAGACAGTACTGGCACCTGAACTCCAGAATGCTCCAGAACTGGACGCAGTATTCCAGGTGAGGTCACCCCTCTCTTGATCTGCTGGCCACGTTTCTGTTGATGCAGCCCAGGATGTGCTTGGCCTTCTGGGCTGCAAGCACACACTATACAGCTTCTTGTCCACCAGCAACTCCAAGTCCTTTTCTGTGGGGCTNCCCTTGTCCCCTGATGTAGTCACTTTATTATAGAAAAACACTAGGTTCATCAGGCATGATTTGCCCTAGTGAAGCCATGCTGGCTGTCCTTGATCACCTTCCTGTCCTCTGTGTGCCTTACTAGACCTTCTAGGAGAATCTGCTCCACAGCCTTCCCAGGCACAGAGGTGAGGCTGACAGGTTGGTAGTTCCCAGGGTCCTCTTTTTTTCCCTTTTTAAAAATGGGTGTAATGTGTCCCTTCTTCCAGTCACCAGGGACTGATGGGACTATTCGAATATTAGATTGACTACAGTCACTGCAAGATGATAGAACTAGCAGATACAGTTCCCCTCCTAGTAAATCTGTACCAGTTCCTCCCTTATGTTGTGCTGATGTCAGTATTCCCAGTCCCTGGAGAGATCCTTTCTCCTTCCAGCAGAATGAATGTGTTCCTTACTTTGATGCTGTTGTTTCATGTTTGTGTTTAAACAAGTACTAATTCCCAGGCAGGCAACTGGACACTAACAAATTTCTTGCTTGGCAACAAGTAGTTAGGTGCATGCCAACTGTTAGGTGGTGGGGTGACATATGATCAGGATCCACCGAAATCAAGAGAGGGCATATAGCTAAACACAGATTGAGTAGCCAGAAAAGCAATGTGGCTCTTCAGAAGGATGAGTTAGCAAGCTACATCACTTTATTTCAGGAGCCGTATGGATCCATGCCTGACTTTGGGGAAATTAAATCTCAAGGAAACTCCTCCCTTCAGCAAATCCATTTCCAAGTGGGCTTTGGAATATGCATGCAAGATTGGTAACACAGACCTGTTTGTGATGGAAAGGAACTCTTGGAGGGAAACTACTCAAATTAACCCAGGTTTTAAGTCAAGGCTACCCCAGACACTAGCAATGCCTCTAGTAAACACTCCAGACTGCTTGACTAGCTACTAGCATTGGTGTCTATCTGCATGTGCTGCAAGCTGCATATTAAAAGCTGTACTGACAAAGCTATGCTCTCAAAAATAGAGAGCCATTTGATACCAGCCGAAAGATGCCTTCGTAATTCATCGGCACAATCAATTGGATTAGCAAGTGGAGAGGGCTGAGGCTTTTCTCAGGAATGAATAGCTCATTCTGCATCTAGTAAAAGCATAGGCCGGTGAGTAAAGCTGCATCAACCAAACATCAAATTGTGCAGCAGACCATCAGAAGGTCTGCGAGGGAGGATATTGCAGAGACTCTGTGGTCCAAAAGGAAGGATATATTCCTATTAACAGGCAGCTAGAAAGCAAGCACGGAAGCATGAGGGGGAGGTGTGAACAAAGGGGTTGGCAAGGCTGGGACAACAGATACCTGAACAGATGCATAGAACGGGTCTGAGTTAAGAAGCTGCTTGTGTAATAAAATGCCCTGCTAGGTTGTTTGGGTTTTTTTAGGGTTTTGTTTTTTGTTTGTTTGGTTGGGTTTTTTTAGTAACAAACAGTTCAGGCAGCTGCAAGACAGTTTAAATGAATAGTTTGTCTTCCCTTCCTCTAATTCAAACTGCACCCTGGCTTTAATAGTACTTCAGGCCTGACCTCAGCAGCAGCTGCATTTCTGTCCATACATGGCATCCCAAACAGACTGGATTTGGAGTGTACACTACATCTGCTCTTAGCCTCTCTGGATCTAAGTTGTCCCTGAATACATTTCAGAGTTATTTCTTCAAGAGCTTCTGAACGACAGTCTTCTCCACGAGTCCTGTTAGCCCATGCACACCCCTCACAGGCCACACCCTTGGCAGAAATGTGTTTTGTGCTAGACTGAATAGTACATTTTAATGACAAATGAGCACTGGAACAATAGAACAGTTCTAACCCAAACTGGGCTCATCTGAGTTTGTTTAAACAAGACAGATGACCATTGTTAAACTGAAGCTTTCTCTGATCTAATTACATGCAATCAAGTACTCCTACAGAAGAAGAGATTTCATTTTCACAGCTACAGATTTGTAAAGAAGAGAATGATCACAATCTAACCACATACTTCACTCCTGCTTAACAAGAGTAGAAGAAAAACAATTTCTTCTCTCAGTGATGTTCCTAACCAAAGCTACTGAGAGTAAGCCTTTTCCTGAGATTTTTCTCTTCTGGCTCTTTATAATTACTCCATAAACTCCAAAAGCAAGGACCAAACAGAAAACCAGAGGGGAAAAAAATACCCAAGCCTTTTGTTCCATGTTGGATAATGATATTCTTCATAGACATTCAAGACAATTGATTTATATTTGTGCAAGTTGGCCTCCCTTCAGAAGGCATATACTATTGTTCTGTTTAATTTTGCTTGTGGCTGTTTGAGCTGCTAGCAAATAGGAATCAGATTTGGTCAGACAAACTACCAATGTCTCCTAGACGCACAAAGGAATGTTCGCACCAGCTAAACAAAAGCAGAAGAACTCCGATGGCTTCTGATGTGGGATTGTTCCAGCTCCAGGTGGTTTTGAAGCAGCTTGTACTTAATGCTCACAAGAGCAGGGCACACCTGAACTGAGTGCTTGCAGGAGGGAGGTTAAGAGCTGGTGAACAGCTGCTAGAAAGACATTTTGTCTGAGACCATCTTTGCAGTTCTACCTGAAGTCATATTTTTAAAAATAAACCGGGTTGAATCTGGAGTTATAGAAATGTACAAACCTGACAATCTCATATCCAAAGCACACATAAAATACTGTAGGTAGTTGGGCCCAGGGTGTGTAAACAGGTGAAGCTGCAGAACGGTGCTGTGTCACCCAGTCTGCACAGCAGACAGGGTTGTTGGAAAGGGCAGTGCAGCCCTGGGTGGCTCCTGTGCACCAGAGCACAGGTTTAACAGGAAAGTACAGCTCGGTGTTACGTTAAACAGCTGCCTTGCTCTTGATTCCTGTTTGTGATTCCCTGCTCAAAATTGCCCCCAGAAAGGCTATATCCCCTTTTCATTTAGTAGAATTTGGGTGTCGTTTATAACAAGAAGTTTCTGATGGTGGTACTGACAGACCTCTCAATTGGGAACAGGTCTTAGCTGATGGAGTATAAGCTCTCTGAACAAAATAATGCTGTTACTGTCATGAGGCTTTCTTATCAGTGTGCTTTTTCTTGCACAACAAAACAGGCACATCAAGAAAACAACAAAATTCTTTCTCTTGTATTTGTACAGAATTGTGCTGACCCCAATGTCTGGCATGCAGGGTCATGGCTGTAAGCAGGCAGGCACGGCAGAAAGCCCTGTGCAGCCACACGTGCCCCAGCTGCATTTCAGCATCCTTCTTCCTCCATCCTTTTATCTTTCAGTGCCTGACAACCCACAGAATGTGACCGATCCCAGCTTTGTGTTACACTAATAGAGATGCACTCTAATAGGTGGCTTTGGAAAGGATACATCGAAAGGATACATCAGCACAATGTAAGGCACCAGAGGCTTTTTTTTTTTTAGTTTTCTGGTTTGGTTGTTTGATGGTTTTGTGTTGTTTTTTTTCTGTTTGTTTGTGGGGTTTGGTTTTTTGGGCTTTTTTTGTTGTTTTTGTGTGTGTCTGGGAGGAACTGATAGACAGGACGTGGAATTTAACTTATTTTATAGCCATGAAACATCAAATGGGTTGGAGATGAGACCTGACAAACCCTTGCCACCTCTGCCTCTGATCAGCATGGGGAACTTCAGGTCATTTCATGTATGTGCTGAATTCCGACTAGGCGACAGCTGGGGGAAAAAAAATACATTGCAGTGAGGAACAAAAATCTGAAATTGAAATCTTTATGGTCCATCTGTTCACTTGAGTTGGGCACTCCTGCAGCACAGCCACCCATATTTCCCCTGGCAGATGAGTCTATAGGTAGCCCAGATCCACCTCAGAAAATAATTTAGCTTACAAGCATTTAACAAGGAAAAGTCTACAGTTAGATTCTGAATTTATATTAAAAAGGGTCTTGTGCCATGTTAGTTAACCACAATGTAAAGTGAGTGTCTCTGGCCCAAGGCAGTTGGGCTACATCTGCTCCAGATATTTTCTGTAACATTATAAATAAAATATACAGGTCGGGTCTTGTCATAGTGATATCCCTTTTCTTTTATGACCTTGAAATAGTGGGTAAGTCAGCTTTCGCAACTATATAAGGTTATTACCCTTTAAGTAAAACATTTTAATTATACTTGTCCTGAAATATCAGGCATAAGAAAACAATTATTTATGTTGATCACATAACATGTTGTATATTAGTGACAAACTGGTGACAGAGGACAGAAGTGGTGCAGCACTGGACTGCATGTCAGAAAATATCCCCCTATTTCCCTGAGCAAGCACAGACAGCATGTATCACCTACTCACAGCCTCCCCTTACTTGAGGTTATTCTGTCTGAGAGATAAGATTGGCCTTGAAGACTGATAAAAATTCTAGACAGAAACTGGTTTTATTTTATCCTTAGCAGTTAATGAATCTGCAAGGGAAGCTGTTATT
The DNA here is from genome assembly GCA_013399075.1 of Chloroceryle aenea. Lineage (NCBI taxonomy): Eukaryota > Metazoa > Chordata > Aves > Coraciiformes > Cerylidae > Chloroceryle > Chloroceryle aenea. The sequence goes on along the minus strand of VWZY01006572.1, from coordinate 102,325 downwards.
TCTAAAATCCCAATTTAATCTCAAAGTCATTGGTTATAAACTGTTTATTTGTTGAGAAGTGGAAAAAGAAAGTCACAGTTACCAGTCTGGTAAATCTTGGACAGTAGAAAATTTACTGCTAATTTAAAAAGCACCTTAATCTCCACATACCCTTAGCAAAATGATACTGTGCTTACGACAACACTCAATAAAGTGATCTATTTTGGGGAGAACTACATAAACACTCTGGGTTTGTTTTGCTTCTGTTCAGTAAAATGCATTCAGTATAGGAATAAAATAGTTTTAATGTGACATCAGGATAAGATATGACCATTCAGTGTTACATCAACTGAATGTAGCCATTCAGTTCTATCCTCTTACATTTTTGCGTAGACATAATTTTCTCCCAATGATGAAGCTAAGCAAGCTAAGGATGTCAGGAATCGAGGGTGCTGGGTGGAAATGAGCAGATAACTGACTTTGCTGACAGCAGGACTTTGCACTCAAATCAGATTTGTGTGCCTTGAAACCCCGGTGCTAAAAGCAGGTGAGCACACTGCAAAATCTGGCAGCCTCTCAGCTGTCCTTAGCTAGACCTTGAGCTTTATGCTCTAGAGGGATAACAAGCTCATCTTGAAAATCCATTGTAACACAAATACCTAGATTTAAACCACTGCTGGAATTTTTACAAGGTGTCATGGTTGCTGAGAATCTGTATTTGGCCAACAGACAAGTCCAGGCAGTTACTTCTTGTTTGGACAAGTCAGTTGTCATGGAAAATCAGCATCATGCTCCCTCTGCTCTAGCGTATCTTCAAACACGATCTGCAGCACTCATGTTCTCAAATGTATCTTTTCACTATTCAACTATAATTTTAAAATCTCACCATGAGCAAAGAAAATGCTGAGAATTAGAAAAGAGAGTCCAACTAAAAACTATCCAGTTCTACCTGAAGTGTAGCAATTAATAAGTACCTGTCAAAATAACATACTTCCAAATACCATGCACTTAAAATATATTAAAATATTAAAAGTTATTAAAAAGAGACCATGACAGGAATACAGGACAATAGGATAACCTCAAATTCTCTTCGGATATAAAGTTATCTTCTAGTTTCCTAAATATCAGTTTAAAAAACAAAACAAAAAAAAAAAAAAACAAACAAAACCAGATACCGACTTAAATGCACAAATTAGCATTGCAAATCAAGGTAGTATCCAAAGGTACCTATTAGCCCGGCAACCAACACCATTATTATTATTATTATTGTGTCCCTGAATTTATGGGGGCACATATATGCAAGTCTCTGCCTTTATTAACCTCGAAATAAACAGACGTAATGCAGTTTCCCATCATTAACACACGCTGCAGGTGGACTTACGGAAGTACAAGGCTGCCATCAGAAGTCTTAAGCCTGCTTACCCACAAACAAGATCTGACTTTCCAGACCAGAGGGCTCGCCACCGGTGCGGGGTGCACGGCCCCACCCGGCGCAGCCAGAGCTGTGCCTCCAAGCTGCGCGATGCGTCTCGGGGGAAGACACGACATGGTCAAGATCGACAGAAGGGTTTTTAAAAACAGTAAAGTGAGGATCTGTTGGGAACATTTATACTTTTAGGCTCGCTCTTACCAACAAGCACCGCACTTCCAGCTTTGTCTCCTCAATGTTCCCGATCCACAAACCACAACATGTTTTGTTTACTCCAATTCGACAGTTTTTGTGCAGTGGCCGTAAATAGAGTCAGGACGGGATAAAACAGACGATGGGCGAGAAAAGGAGGGGCGCAGAGGAGATAAGAAAAAGCCACCGGCAACGCAATGCCCGAGCGTCCTGCTTCCCCACAGGCCCTCGGAGCGGGTCTCACAACGCCTGCTGCTGCCAGGCCTTCGCCTTGNCAGCGGCGGCTGTCGGCCCCCACGGTGACTCGGCAGCACTGCTGCTCCTGGTCATGCTCGGGCATGTTAAGCCGCGGCCGGCAGAGGAGCTAAGCCCCGACTTGCCTCCTCTTGGCTGCGCTATATAAGGCCCAGCCCCGCCCGACTCAGCCTCTATACCCGCCGCCGGTGTTCGGGTTGAACGAGGCCAGTGAGGTGAGTGGGCATCGCCGGAGTGGTGGCAGGACGGGTGGTGGGGGGGGGGGGNTGAGAGTGCCGCGCTGCCCCCTGACTCGGGATGCCTCTGCGCGGCTTGGGGGAAACCTCTGGTTGTGTGTCTGCGTTCAACGTTTTGAAGTTTTCCCATTAATTTCAGGCAAATGTGCAATACCAAGATGTCCTCCCTTACGGATGCCTCTTCAGTCACGACGTCGGAGCAAGAGGCGCTGGTAACTGTTGGACGCGCGAGTTTTTGATGTGCTTTTCAGAGTTCTTACCTGCTAATTCAGAAGGGACGCTTTGCTCAGTGAGCGATGGTTGGAGAAAAGGCAGGAAATCCGGTGAAGATGGTTCCTTTTTGATGCTGTAATTATGAAGCAAATCTTTCTCGTTAGTAGTTGGGAGTTGAGGGTAATGGTTTAGGTCTAGTTTCCCGGAGACCACTGGTGGTCAGGTTGTTTTAACAAAAAAGGATCTTGGGCTTTGCTTTGGTCGTGATAAGTATTTTGTGGTGGAAATTGTTAAGAAGAGTTGTGGAAGATTTCCGTTGTACAAAATGTACATCTTGTCATTACAGCTGAAGGTATTAAAATTTAGCATTTTCCTTGTATCTTCTTTTGGAACTCATAAGCAAGTTGTAGTAAGAGTCCTCATTTGTGTTTATGGCTTTGCACATCCAGGCTTTCCATGACACAGTAACAGTTCTGTTGTCTTGGCTTTCTACAGAAGTTTTCCTCAGGATAGAAGCCTGTGTGTTACATGTGAGTTAAAAATGGTATGTGTACAGTGACTGTTGAATTGGATTCGTTTTTGGAGGTAATCCTCCAAGTGCAGGCTTGATAGCAGACCTTCAGAAAAGCAAAGTAACAGAAGAGCACACTGTTTAAAGGTGGGTTTTGTTCTGGTTTTGGTTGTTTGTTTTCTTTAATAAGTCATAACATAATGGTACCAGTTACTATCAGTTCTGCATCACAGAACTTCAAACTTGCTGGAGTCGAGGAGAGAGAACCAGAGTTTTACTGAGCTGAACCCATGATCTAGTTGGGGATTCGAAGATCTGAAACTGTGCATTGCCTTCATATGTTTAGCTGTCATTAGTAGCTTAGTAAAGGAAGGAAACAGTAAATTTATGAAACTGTTAATTCTTGCTGCGTGCTTTAAATAATTCAGCACTTAGGAAGGTGTCAGTAGGCATCTAACATTGTCACAAGCTTGTTTCTTGTTTTCATTTGTATGATGCTTGTCAATGTGCTAAAACTTAACATTGTTTTTACAAAATACTTGAAATAGAATGGAGCCCCCCCCGACCCTTCCTTTCAGCGTTTATTCCTTCATGATATTATTCACACTTCACTGTAAAATGTTTTCTTACAATATTTTTTTTCTTATTTTAGGGAATATATGAGGACAGCTAAATATTAGCCTCTTCTTAGAATACTTCAGCTATTATCAAAGTGACAGTACTAGAATACAGTGCCCTGGAAACAGTCAGTGGCTCTACAGGCATTTTCTTAGCAGTTGTGGGAACTCCTGTAGCTTGTTCTAATCTCCTGACCTGGTGCTGGCACATTTTTTTTGTGTAACGGTGCAGTGAAAGGGATCAGGACGCTGCTTTGGCCAGTGTTTGTTGTGGGTTTTTTTGGTGTTGTTTGTTTTTGGTTTTGACTTTTAGGTCTCCTGTCTCAGAAATTATCATAGTTTGTCTGCAGATACAGCTCTGCTGGCACCGTGGGTGTGTGGGAGGGCATAGCGGCAGGAGCGATTGAAATACCGTGGAAAGGACAGGGTGTGCTTATTCCAGCTAAGAAAAGTCTTAAGCAGTAAAGCCGCCCAGATGGCAAATGCAAAACAACAGCCCTAGAAACTGTTGCTGGAAGAGACTAGGAGACGGATGTTTTGCCTTGTGGCTGCACTCTGGACCTGGCAGACAGCGACAAAGGTGCATTTGCTCCCCACCCCCAATCTTCGGGGAGCCGCTGTAATGACTGAAGGAGTCAAGCTGAATTCCCCAGGACCCAGCCCTGTGTACTGGGAAGTACCAAATGAATCCCGTAGGTGAAATCGAGCAAACTCTGTGTACCTGGGGAAGACTGGTGTTTGAGCTAAGATGTACAGTGTATGAGAAGCTAGTATGATTGGGTTCGTGTTCTTTTCTTTCAGCTTTCTTTGCAAAGTAAAAGACTTGAAGGTGAATAGATTTTGATGTAGTTATATGTTTGTATATCAGATTGATATAGGTTGGCTTCCTCCTTCTGTATTAATATTTTGTTTGGTGAATACTATTTTTCTTCTTCCCCACACAGGTTAAACCAAAACCGCTATTGTTGAAGTTGTTAAAGTTAGCTGGTGCAGAAAAGGACACTTTTACTATGAAGGAGGTGAGAACTTTTAACCGCTGAAGGTAGATCCCACAATACAGACAGATTGTTCTTTTGTTTGGGGTGAATGGGGGGGACGGTGTAGTTCACAGCATATCTAGAAGAAGTTGAGACAAGGTATTCTTTTTATTCTCCTGATGACTTGTTAGGTGGTGTTTAGCAAGTTTCTCAAAATCTGAACAAAACTGTCTGGTGATCAGTAGAATAGCAGTGCTTGGTGAATGATAGATGAAAATCATAGCTCAGAGTTTTAGGCAAAGTGAGAAAAACACCTATCAATGAATTTAATGTGTTTTCTCTTACACTTGGAACAATGTAACTTGCATATTTAATGTCTATGTCATTTATTTTACAGGTAATATTTTATCTTGGACAATATATTATGTCTAAACAATTATATGATGAAAAACAGCAACATATTGTACACTGTGCAAATGATCTCCTGGGGGATTTATTTGGAGTAACAAGCTTTTCGGTAAAAGAACACAGGTAAAATCGGATTTTTTTTCTGAGAGTCTGGTTGTGAAATAATGGAGAACATAACATTTATGGCCTTTTAAAACTCTCTACATCTTCAGAGATGGTAAGCTTTCTTTTATAATTGTATGTAGCTAACTTGCAACATCTCTTTCTTTATCCCCATCTAAGGAGACTATATGCAATGATTTCCAGCAATCTGATAGCAATCAATCAACAAGGTAAGCTAGTTTGTGAGGACCTTTTGTTTTGGGAATAGTAGTAGGGGAAAATAAAACTTATGTTGTAACTCACTTCAATGCATCTTGTATGTAGTGATCAGAGAACATCAATCTCTTTGTAACTGTCTATTTGGCTTTACACACTACTGTCCAGAGCAATCAGAAATAGTGAACAAAATCAACCACTGTTTCTTCTGAGAGAGAAGAAAAAAAGAATCTGAACAGCATGTGGGTAATTTTGTTGGACTAGAACCAGAAGAAGCACAGTCAGAGCTGAACACAAAGAGGACTAAATTGAAAAATAAGTAATTTACTTGTATTTCTTACAACAACAAAAAAATAATATGAAAAGAATAGCTTCTTGAATTTGTGCCAGAAATGAAGTCAGGGCAAAACACTTTATTCTTTCTGTTAGATTTCTATTTTAATTTTTCAAAACTGAATGTAGAGTACATTTAGAACTGGTCACCTTTAGCTACACTGAGTCCTGTTTTAAAAGGTCTCTGTACTTGAAAAGGTGGCTTTATGGTAACTTTGTGGGTAGCCGCTCTGTAAATGGAGAATTGTTGCATAGACTCATCTTTTCCTGCAGTATAAAAATGCTCAATATGGCTGTAATTTTTGACTAATTCAGGGAGTGAATCAGAAGTTAAGCAATGGAAGCTATTGTAAATCTACTTCTAAATCCATATTAAGACTTTTTCCTGAATCTTCCTAAAGGCAAATGTTCGGTTGCTGAAGATGGGAAACATGCTCTTTATTATCCCTTATTGTTACACTTGCAATATTAAATTATCTCTCAAATTCTATTCTTGAAAGATGTAATAAATTAAGTGTGTCTGGTAGTAAGCATATATAATTAACACCAATTAATTTCTGTTTTATTTAATGCCTTTTTACTTCAGTGTTCCCCTAAGATGTTAGCTCATAAAATATACTTTGGAGAAGAAGAAGCACAAAATATTTCCTGCCTGTATTCTTTTATATCTGCAGAATGCCATCTGTTGCACAGCTTTCATTTGAAGGCATCTACAGTAAACTGACATAATTTGTAATTAAGATTTCTTCTTCCTCCCCCCTTTCCCACGTCAGTAAAGTTACAGGGGAAGTTCTGCACACACCTGAAAAGCAAATGAATGGGGTTGTTTATTTCCATTGTTGCAAAATGTTTGGATATAAAGTTCTGTTTAGTACTCTGTAACTACTGTGGAAAATTAACTTCTCTCCCTTGCTTTTTTATTCTAATGTTTCTGAGTCTGAATTTGACTTTCTCTGCTGTGCTGTTTTTGTTCTGGTTTCAGACTCTGCTCTTGCTGACACACCTGAGGATGATGCCAGATTTCAGTTTGAAGAAGAAAATGTTAAGGTGACTTTTTTAAAAAAACAAATTGTTCAGAGATGTAAATCCTATTTAGTTTTGCATGCTAGTGTCAACGGTTTAGGTGCAGTTAGTTGATTCTAGCCTTTAACTCATTCATGCTTAGTCTTACTTGGTATTTCTGTTAACCAGGAATCTATGCAAGAGTTAGAAGAGAAGCAGACTTCATCAAACATGATATCCCGACCAGCAACATCCTCTAGGAGGAGAACACACAGCGAATCTGGTATGTGCAGATTCATGATTCAGTAGGATGTCCACTTAGGAAAAAAAGTACTTTCTGCTGCCTTACTGACTTTGAAAGGTGATGAGAAATACTATTCGTGATTCTCTTTATCTAAAGCAAAATGTTCCATCTGGAAAAGTGCACGATTCCTTGCATTGTTCCAGTGTCGTGTTACCATCTGCATCTCTAGAACTCTTAGTGAGATGATGGAATAACTTGTTCCACAGATCTATTAAACTTTTTCACATCAGCAGGACCTTAATCAGTTGCATTATCTTCATGATGAGAACACTTTTGTTTATAATAGACTGATGTAGTCAAATTCATTTCAGTTCCCTCTGTAGGCAGCCACAAAATGTTACATTCTGTTTGCTTTCTAAATCCAGTTTTCATTGTATTTCAACTGGCAGCAGATATCAAAGGTCTGGTAATAACATGAGATTATTTTGGATATGTTTATGTACCTGACCATTCATTAAGCATTTTTTTAAAATGTCTGGTGACTTAAGCATGATATTTGTCTCCCCTTTTTCGTGACTGTGGTTATTCAGTAATCACTGTCAAATACGTTTTCAAAATGTGAAATGTTTCTCCTGATAATTAGCCAATTACAAGCTGATCAGCATAAACCTCAATAACTTGAAGTTTCTCTCTAGAATTGTTCTCTACAATTCTTAAATACTATTCTGTGGAATTCTTGCATTAATTTGTTCCATCACTTCTGTTACCTCATGCCTTGGTGGTTGTAACTACCTGGGCAGTGATAACGCGTCACTGCATAGAACTTCCTTTTCTTCAGTTGCTTGGGAACATTTTTCAGTTCCTCACCTTCTGTGTAGTACTAGTCAGTCCAAAAACTGTGCTGCATTACTGAGCGGTTTGCACTAAATTAAAAGAACATTTTAATGTTGTAACAAAAACTGATGAAGGGATGGAAAGTCTTGGTTGAACATCATAACCTGTAATATTTAGGCATGACCCAGAGCACGTGAGGTCCTGTGTTGTGCTTATTTATTGTAGGTTTGATTATTAACTCTTGCCTTTGCATCCGTTTATTAGCTTGTTACAACCTTAAAAGTTCTTTTAATATAGTGTTTTTATATACACTTTTTTTCTAATTTATAGGAAATCTTCCTTTTAAACCACTATTCTTGTTAAATTGGGATGGTAGCGGCTCCTTTGGAGCCGCTTATATAGTGTATAGAAACCTTGTGGTGATACAGTATCAGTACAGCATGGAGCCATGACAACTAAATGAGGACAACGATGGACAGGAGCAACCCTTGGGCCTGGGGGCACCAAATTTGGTGGGGCTCTCAGGGCGGAAAAAGAGAGGGGCTGAGCCAAGAAGCACGAAGGGAAAGTAAGAGAAGTCTCAAAGTATGTACAAGCGTTTTGTTCTCTTTTCTTTTACAATGAAAGATTCAAGACTTGAAGACTCATGGATTGTCAGGGTGTGTTTTGCAAGGCAAGAGAGAGTTGGGCAATAGAGGGTGAATGCAAAAGGCACCTGTAGGAGGGCAGCAGGCTCTTAGCAAGGTCTGCTGAACCAGGTTGTCAGGCCTCTTGGAGAGTTTTCACTCCGCTGCACTTGCATACTGACTTTGCAATGCCTTTTTAAATAAAACTGTTTCTTACCGAATGTTCTAAAAATCAGTGGAATTTTGACTTACTCCTAAAATGCTGTCCTTCTACTCCTTTTGCTGCTGTAGGTGGTTGTTTCAAAATATGATACATTTAAAAAACATTGTCTTTTTGGATTCAAACCAAGCATATTGCATAACCACAGCTTAAAGCAATGCTTTCAGAGTTCAATTTTTATACTGTTTGCCTCGCAGATTTTTCTTGGTAATGTGTGATGAAATTTCGTCATAAGGGTTTGTTACAAAAATCCTGTTGGGTAAATACAATTACATATAGTGCAACTATTAGCTGATAAATTTGTTGAGGTGTCTGAAACTTGAAACTGAACTTACTTTGCTTAGTATGAGGTCCTTTATAGGCACGTGACCTGGGAGATAGTTTGCTTGTCTACCTGCGAATTCTGGGTGGACTCAAAGTGCTTTTCTGTCTGCTGACTGTAGAGGGAGCTGGGACAATTAAAATCCTAACTCTATTTCTTAAAATTGGGAGGGGTTTAACAGGTCATATGTAGAGTAAAAATGCTTCCAAATTTGCAATTATTTTATTTCCTGCATGTGCATACTGTCATTTACAAGATGTTCTGCTGGGACAAACCCCTGAAATACCATTTTCAGGAATGTTTCACACTTTTCATGTTTCTCAGTGTTAATGTGTCCCTTTAAAATAAGGTTTTGGTGCCTTCCCCCCTGCCCCCTAGAGTAATACTGAATTACTTTATTTTTTTTCTTAAATTCCTATATAAGTAAATTATATTTTAAGTTTCTTTTAAGAATATTCAAAACTGCATATTGCATAGATGTTTTTGGTGTAATAAAAATTCTTGAATGTGCCCAGAAGAAAATTCTTCAGATGATCCGCATAGTGACAGAAGAAAACGACACAAGTCAGACAGCATTTCGTTGACGTTTGATGAAAGTCTCTCATGGTGTGTAGTCAGTGGTCTGTGCCGTGAAAGAAGCAATAGCAGTGATTCAACAGATTCTCTTTCCATTCCTGTAAGTCAAAATACGTATTTTGGTGGTACAAATTTTGCAGATACCACAAGTGCAAATATGCATCTTAAAAAAACGTGTCTTAATTAAAAGCAGCAGTGCTTCAGTGATGTCTGAGGAAAGAAAAGGGGCTGAAAGATAAGTTTGTGTAGGGGAGGAATGGGGTCTTTCATAGATTGACAAAGCTGGAGTGAATTTTTTGTTAAGTATTAATTTCAATATCCTTTAAAAAATAGATTCTTGCTGCTTGGCACAGTATTGAAAAAATGCTACATGTATTTTATGTTTTAAAGTAAGTATGTCTTAGAATGTTAGAAAACAATCACAGACATTCCATAATTCAGAATAGTTGGTAGTTTAAGTACAGATTCAGTCACTGTACATTGTAATGCCCTAATGATACACTGTACTCATTTTCCCAGCCTTTTCTGGTGGTGGGGTTTTTTTTGTGTGTGTGTTTTGGGGTGTTTTTTATTGTTTTCAACAAAGATTGAGGCACATTATTTGTGGTTAGATTTAAGTCATGAAGAGCTAAGCTAACAATATTACTGGTCATTACTGTGCTCTCATTCTTGCTGTTTTATAACTGTTAGCCACTGTCTCAAATTGAGTTGCTCAATATAGGTACAATGACACACAGCCAAATGACAGCAGCATCTTGCATCTATTCCTTCACTTCTTAGGAAAGCCCTTATCAAATAATTGCTGCAGCCCTCAAGCTGGCTGCAGTCTCTTAGAGGAGAGCTGACAACAGGGTTCCAGATCTAGCTTTTTTTTTTTTTTTTTTTTAAACGTACCTATAATTTGTCTCAAGAGATGTTAAACTTAATGGCAGCTTGTCTCATTTCTTCCATAGCTAATTAAACTGGTTTTATCTTGTAAGATACATTAACAGTGGTTACAGATATGGACTGTTGAGATTAAATACGCACTTTATTTCTGTTTTTCAGGATATTGATGCCAGTTCCTTAAGTGAAAATTCTGATTGGTTTGACCACAGTTCTGTTTCAGACCAGTTCAGTGTAGAGTTTGAAGTTGAGTCTATTTATTCAGAAGATTATAGCCATAATGAAGAAGGACAGGAGCTCACAGATGAAGATGATGAGGTAGATATTTGTTTCATATTTGCTTTGTTTGTCTGGGGGTTGTTGTTTTGGGGGTTTGTTTTGTTTTGGTTGTTTTTGGGTTTTTTTGGTTTGTTGTTGGTTGTATTTGGTTGGTTGGTTTGGTTTTGACTGAGAGGAGATGGGAGGGGAGAAGAAAATTTAGAGGAATACTTCATGTTGAAATTCCAACAAGAAGTAGTAATTACTCAGGCTTTTTTCCAGGACTGCATGTGCTATGTCACAAACTGCAGACAGTCATTCATTAAATCAAATTACATGCCTGTGCTTTTGGATCACCATTGTACACTCACCAGGCAGTAACGGGAATGGCGCTGAAGTTTTCCGCAAGCTCTGCAACAGACTCTTGACAGTTTGGAAAAGTCTGTCTGTTTAACTCTTTAACTTCACTCACTGGCTGTTGGAAGTCAGTGACAGCATGTGTACTTGAGTCTTATTTCTACATTTTTAATTACAGACGAATACAGTGACCTTTGGCAACAATTTCCATATTAAATAAAAACTCTCCCAGTAACTCTTTGCAAAGGGATATTTCTGAATCATTTGCTTCCATGAATAGAAATCTTTCATAGAGGTGCTGAAAAAACAATTTTAGAAATTTTCATTAGGAGGTGAGAATAAAATTCTAGTAATCACAGTTTTTCAAGAGATCTAGATCTCTGGAATGTCAGAAATGAAGTGGGAAATTTTTCTTTCAACTTAGTTTTCTATTACTTGAAAGGGGGGAATCAGTTAATGGCAAGATTGGGTAAGTACCAGAGACAGAATTTGTCAGGGACAAAGATGATTGTGTTACTTGAGAGGCTGAATGGGAATGACTGTGCAGATGTACACCAGGTTATAGTGCTGTGAAGCTGCACCTTACAAATGATTTGGTGGAAGAAAGGGTTGATGTGTACACCTGCTCCCAGCGGCAGTGTTAAGAATTGCAGAGTGGTTGAGGTTGGAAGAGACCTTGAAAGTTATCTTATCTACACACTATGCCTCCCCCCCCCCACCTCACCTCAGGCAGGGAAAAAAACCCAAGGCTATGGCTATGGCCAGACAACTTTCTTAATATCAAGGAATAAGGTTCCACAGCTGCTTAGGGCAACCTGTGCCAGTGTGTGGTCACTCAGTAACAAAAATTATCTCCTGACATCCAAACAGAATCTCTTTTGCTTTAATTTGTGCCAGTTGCCTTTGTCCTGTCACTGGACATTACTGAAAATTAGCCTGGCTCCATCTTCTTTACACCTTCCTTTAGGTATTTATACACTTTGATAAGACATGACACACACCCACAACCTTCTCCAGGTTGCATGGTCCGAGCTGTCTCAGCCTTTGCTCCCATGAGAGTTATTCCCTTCTTTTAATAGTGGTAGTGGTTCTTGTACTGGACTCTCTCCAGTAGCAGTTCCTTGTCTCTCGTGTACTGGGGAGCCCAGAGCTGGACACAGTGCTCCAGGCGTGGTTTCACCACTGCTGAGTGGAGGAGAAGGATCCACCTCTGTTCTAGAAAGTGGTACCTTTTCTCTGTCTAGTCTACACTTTTATTCAAACTATGTTGCAAGTATGTACAGAATTCTTTTCCCCCCAACAAGTCATCAGATTTTTTGGAGTTACTTGCTAATGTAAATGAATGTATATGCGTAAGTTGTTATAGTTGTTTAAAAGTCTTATCAGAAAATTCTCATCAGCTTAAAAATCTGTCATTTTTAATTGAATGTAATATTACATTAATGCCAGTTTAATCAATACTTTTAAAATTTATTTAAACCAGGTATATCAGCTGACTATTTACCAGGATGAAGATAGTGATGCTGATTCGTTTGATGAAGATCCAGAGATTTCTCTAGCTGTAAGTAAAAACTTGACTGGCAAAGCGCATCATAAATTGGGTGAACTGACAGAGTGGATCAAGGACTATAGATTAATTCCATTGTTGCCAGTGATTTTTCTTTAAAGAATGAAATTGACTTTCTTTTGTATGCTTGAAGGTACTAAGACAATATTTTAACTATTGAACATGTGATCATTAAGGAACCTTGATTATTTTTTTATTTGTTAATGAATTAGGAAATTTAAAACCCGAACACAATAATAACAAAAAACAAACAAACAAAAAAAACCACAAACCCTAACAAACAGTACTATCTTGCATTTTCACTGACTTTGAAGGGAAGGAAGTTACTTTGAGCCTTAATCTGACATTTTGCACACAACACAGAAAAAGGTCATACGTATTTAAAAAACAGTCCCTAGAAATCATAATGAGCAGTATTGTCCAACACGAATGAAGGAATTGTAGCATACAAATGTGAAGGCAAACCTCCTTTCAGAACAATAATGTAAAATTAAAAAATGGAGGCTTTCTCTGAAGTCTGAGAGACCATTCTTGAAGTGTGTGAAAAAATTCAGGGGTTTGAGGCAGAGTATGCAGACATGCAATAAAGCACACACTAGAATTATTGCAGCATATCTCTTCTCACAATTGAAGTTTTATTAAAACTGTTGTCCAAAAATATCTTCAGTGTTCAGTCCCTTGACAGTGTCTGGGACTGAGGGACATCACTGTGTGTGTAAAACACAGGGCTAGCTACCATCGAAAACCATCGTACTGCTTATCTGTGGAAAAATGTGTATGTACATTGTTTCTTAGCAATTGAAACTGGTCTCATAAGGTCTTGATGTTACTGATGTTGTTCAGGACTCAAGCAGAAAGTGCTTTGAATCTTCTAAATTAATTTTGGGTTTGATTGTTTTGGGTTTTGTTGTTGTTGTCTATATTTCCCCTATGGCATGCACAATTTCTAAGATGAGCCTTCTTAAAAACTGAAGTGATTTTTATTGATAGAGTGGCTTGCCTTCAACATAGCATATGGAGTGAACTCCGACAGTGAGGCAGCTACTTTTTTTTGCCACCCCCCCTTTTTTTTTTTTCCTTCTCCTAAATGGCCCTGTTTTCTGTTCTCTAACACTGCTTGTGTCAGAGTGCCCCCAGCCGGCCATTTTGCACTCCAGCAGTTTAGCGTCCCACAGGTTAAATGTCCCTTCAATCTTGAATAGTTTCCATTTCAGAAGTCTGGGAATGGTGACCACTTGATCAGAAAAAAGTTTTTCATTGCATTCTCTGAAGGCTGTTGTGGTCTGGTTTCTTCAATTTTGCATAAGAAATAATAAATATTGTTTTACCTCTATTTCACAAATTACTGCAAAATGAAAGAAAATAAGTGTCTTTCTAAAATCAAGGCTATTTTAATGTAGAACTGTAAAATGGGGCCAAACATTGAATGGAATTTTTAAATTATAAAGAAGATAGCTCAATTTAACTATTGTTTTGGCAGTAATAACTTGTTTATAATCTCTGAATTATAAACATTTTATAAACAGTTTTAAACATTCCAAGTAGCTTAAGCTGTTTCAACCTTTAATTCACTAAGGATTATTGGAAGTGTCCTGAATGTAGCGAAATGAATCCTCCACTTCCACGACATTGCCACAGATGCTGGGCCCTTCGTGAGGACTGGCTTCCAGATGAAAAGAGTGATAAATTGGAAAAGAGCAAGTTAGAAGGTCCCTTCCCGCTGGAGTCTGAAGAAGGTTTTGATGTTCCTGACTGCAAGAAAGTGAAAATGAGCGAAGATAAAGAACCAGCCGTGGAGGAGAATGAGGACAAAGCAGTGCAAATTTCTGAGTCTCAGGAAAGTGAAGATTATTCCCAGCCATCAACATCGAGCAGCATGTTTTGTAGCAGTCAGGAGGACTACAAGGAACCTGAGAAGAGAGATGTGCAAGACAAAGAGGAAAGCATGGAATGTAGTCTTCCTGTTACCAGCATAGAGCCCTGTGTCATATGTCAGAGCAGACCTAAAAATGGCTGCATAGTACATGGCAAAACGGGACACCTCATGTCATGTTTTACGTGCGCAAAAAAACTGAAGAAGAGGAACAAACCCTGTCCAGTGTGTAGACAACCCATACAAATGATTGTACTAACTTATTTTAGTTAGATGGATGTTGACTGGAAAGCAGCAGAACTTCATAAACTGGTAAGAGAGTAAGAAACTATTTTTGTATGCTTATGGAGAAATTAATATTTTGTGTCTCTTGGTATGAAAAGTAATTTGGTATGAAAAGTAATTGTTGGAATACATGCACTGGAGTTGTTAAGAGGTTAGCCTAATATTCATAAGTCACCTTGAAGCTATCAAATCCCTCAGTAGAGATAACCAATTCCTGTAAACTGTTTTATGTTCAATACAAATTAGTGACATTTGTTTTAATGGATTAAATATATTAAAAACTCAAATTCAGTGATTATGAGAGGCAAGACACATTGAAGACTGATGAAAGTTCTTCCTCTTAAGATAGAAGATTTTCCAGATACCATTTTCTGTTGCTTGGTGAATACACCAGGCCCAATTAGAACCCTCTTAAGTCAATAAAATAAATATATACAGTCTTGTCTCCCTCATTCCCAAAACTTAAATTCTTTCAAGTAACCAAATTATTGGGGATATCTTCTTGGGTAGTGGGGGAAGATGCGAGGGAAACATGTAAAGCTTTGAAAATAGAAAGGGGTACAGTGTGTCTCTTGTAGCATGCACTGTAAACTTCAGGGCTCTGTTTCTCTTCAGAAGTTACTAAGTTCAGTCATAGCCTTGAGAGGCTGGCTTTGAAAATGCTTTGTGGGTTTGGAGGTCTGTACTATTCTGATTATTTTTTCAGCAGCATGACAGAAGACTTGAACAGGCAAGATAAATGAAGGAGATATTGTGTCATGTCAAGTCAGGCACTATCAGGGAACAGCTTTGTTCTTTTTCTGCACTTTTTTTTTTTATTCCAGCAGTATAGCATGAGCTTGGTCACTACATTCGCTTGAATAAAAATAGTAAGGGGGAAAAACCAGTCCACCTCTATCTCCAGAAGTATTCTGTGTAGTCCTAGTTCACTTAGGTGGTGTAGTAGTCTTTTCAACTTACATTGGTTTTATTTGTATCACAAGAATACTGAAAATTTGTTGTGTTTGGCCAACTCAAAATTGGTCTCATTGGACCTGTCCTTCCTTTACTGCTTTGAGCTTGCCTCCTCACTGTACTTTGTCAAAAATTTCTTTTGAAGCTAATCAGTTGCTTTATCAAGAAGTCTGCTGACTGATTCGGTTTGGTGTTCAGAGTAGGTTGTGTTGAGTATGTTTGTGAGCTCATGTATCTTCAGGATGAAGTTAGGCTACTCATGTGAGCTGCTTCTGAGACAGAGTTTCTGTTCTGGTGAGTGTGTTTATTCCTTTGGAAAACTAGATTACAAGAAGAATTGTACGGTTTTAGCACCTTTTATTTCTACATTCTCTGCCTAATAGATGAGGACAAATAAGTAGTTGGCTGAGTACCAGGAACAGAGATGTAGCCTAAATGTAGCATTTGTGCTGTCTTAGGATGCTGCTTGTCAAGGTTAAACAGCATCCTTAACACAACTAGTACAAAATGGTGATCTTTAAACGTCTCCCCCCCCAGAAAAAAACATTCTGTGATAAAACTGTTGATGGCTGTGTACTAGTGCAAGGACTTTGACTGCTATAATTACATTTGTGTTAGAGCTAAAATAATTGCAGTAGTATAAAGTGTTTATAAACCAGGGCTGCAAATGCCTGCAAGACAAGGCACTATTGGGAAAAGGACAGAAAACTGTACGGGAGCCACTGGGGAAACTATTGGTTGTTACTTGCTTGCAGACAAATACTTCACAGGTGGAGACTGAATTACTGGCATCAGTCATGTTTTTGTTCATACATTTGAGCTAATTTTTGAAAAATACTCCTAAAAGATGCTGGTATTTCTGAAGTTTTACCATAATTCATTTTAACTAAACAAAGTAAACCCAGTTACATGTGTTTCTTCAAATTCTTACTTGCAAATTGCTTGCCCCTTGTAATATTTAAAGTGAGAGTAGGGAGTTAGAAGTTCTTTGGTCAGTAGAACCCTTTCATGGGTTTCATGGGATGTGATAATCCTTCAGCCCAAGGTAGGGAAGTCCTTGGGGCAGATACTTAAATTCTTCAAGTAGTGTTGCTTGTAATTAATGGCTATCTGCCTTAATTCACACTGCTTCCTATTATCTTTATTTTTGGTTTGATAAATATAAGTCCAGTGAAGCTGGCCAGAGGCTCTTCTGCTGCACTTTCAGGTCAGAACCAAACGGTAGTCGTATAGGGGTCTGGGATGTGTAGCCGAGAGAGATTGTGGATGCCTGTATTCAGGAAAAGCATTGATAACACGGGGATTTTACTTCGTCCATTACATTGCCTTCTGTGTCTTCCACTTTGTGTGATAGCTTCTCTTTAGTCAAAATGTGTGGCTGTGTAACTGCAGTTCAGGGGCCGTGGCTGTTCTTGCCTAGCTCCTGCTGGGACAGGAGTACAATCCTGCTCTTGGTATTCTCTTGCAATCAATCCCCTGAAGAGATCTCCACCTTTAAAATTAAGGACAACACCCACCCCCCCAACCCCCCCAAAAAAAACCCAAACCAAAACCAACAAAAAAACCCTTCAGATCTCAAAAAGGCTCATATGGTCAGAGTGATGTGGTGTGCTGTTCACAATCACTCAGCTTGGGGACTTTTCTTCAATTTAATCTCCCAGTAACACTTTGTTTTCGCAAAAGATTCGTTACACTGTATGCTCTCGGTGGTTTCCCTTTTATGATCTAAAGCTGTACTTCCCTGGCATGTCTTCTGTTGTGCTGCAAAGCCCTGGAAACACCCTCCACTCCATACAATGTAGGGGAAAGGGGTAATTCTGATTGCTGCATCTATGGCCAAGCTACACTGTAAGAGTGAATCGTTTTGAATTATATCTTCTGGCTTGACATAATTCTTGATGACTTTTAGCAAAACTTTAGGGTTTGGTTGGTTTGGGGTCCCCCCCTCAGAGCATGCCATACAAATAGGGGAGGTATGAGCATTGGTGTCTCACTGGGGTCCTACAGATGCTGTCAGGCAGGTGTGTGCCTGGGGCTTGCGGGGTGAGTGACCCCAGCGCTGCTGCCCCAGCCCAGGATGGGTCCTCAGTGTGAAAGGCTGAAATCTCTGAGTTTGCCGCCAGCTGTCACCCCAACCTGTGCTTGGTACATGTTGGGTGGGTGGTGATCTGCCTGCTGTTCATCACCCTCTTCTTTCCAGCCTGTAAACACATTTCTGGCCTTGGCTAGGGGCACAGAAGTCAGCAGAATTCTAGTACAGAAGTTCTTACGTGGCAAGGTCTTTGAGATCCTTATTTAACATTACACATATTTTGACCTTTAATTTATTTCAGCTTGTAAATATCCTTGTGCTTACAGTTAGTGTTTTGAGCTTTAATTTATTGAATTAGTCTATTGGTACGTGTGTAGATAAATAAGTAGGCATACTTAGTAAATCACACTCACAAGAAAAATATTTAAGAAACTGTAGCATTAAAATGAAAATAAATATTCAGTTTATATAAGAGGGATATAGGAAGATTTATGGCTTTGTTTTATCTTTTCCTTCCCTTAAAACTTCTTCATTGCACCTGAACAACATTTATTAAATAGTTATGGTGCAACTTAAAACACCATGACAACATTTTCACTCTGCTAGTTTTCCTTTGGAATGCTTTTGCGTCTCTGAGAACAGCCAGGGAGCTGAGTGCATCGTGGTGCTGGCAGCATCAGAGGTTGTGGTCTGGGAGATGTGGGGAGGTGGTGAGAGGTTTCAAGGTTAATTTGCAGTGGATGATAATTGTTTTTGCCTTTGACCATGTGACCAGGACAGCTGAAGGGATGGTCAGATCCTCACAAATTGTGACAGTACAGTATTTTCAATAATTGTCTTAGGCTGTTCCTTTGTGCACTTCAGGTAGACAGTAGTTATGTACAAATGCTACAATAACTCACCTCTGTTGTTTTTTATAAAGTACAGTAATTGATTAAATATGGCTCTTTCACTATATCACTATTTATTAGAACTGAAATTCAGCTCTTGACCCAAAGAAGCAAAGTGCAAGGTGAAGTGCTCAAGGCAGATGGCAGAACTGCTTCATGTCAGTGTCTTGACCTCTCTCAGAAAGGCTTGACGTGTTGAATACTAACATTTTTGAGAACCTTAAATACTGAGTCTTCACTTCGGGATTTATTAGTTACAAAGTCCTCTGCTTTTGTTCTCTAAAAACCTTGCACAGCTGAAACAAAAGTAGCAGGATTGCTGATACTGAACTTTCACACAGCAGAGACCATGCTTTCTGTTCAGCAGCACCCCTAGAATGCTGTTCCAGTGTTACTGACGAGCTGCCTGCAAGAAAAGTTCCCTGTGCTGGGCTGTAGTGCAGGGGGCTGCAGCTGCCACTGCAGTTGGCAGGTTCACTTAGGGAAAGTGAAAGTGCTACAAAATTTTAATTGATGAAAAGTGTTATATTTATCCTAACAGCATGACACAGTTTTTGTCACTGAGTTCTTTTTGCTGTAAATTTGTTTAAATGACGCTGTCTCTTAAATACCTGTGTGGCTATGATCCACGTGCAAGGCTTCAGGCAGATTTTTCCTGTTAGAGACTAATGTAAGGGAAAACCAATTCCTCATTTCTACAGAAAGCATCAGCAAGACCAATTGTTGCAAAAACTTGTGTTCTTAAAAAAGAGAGATGAGAAAAATATTAGAAGTATAATGAAGCTGAATTGGCTGAAATTAATACCATTAATATCAGGATGAAGAGCTTCTCTTCCCCATCTTAATCTAAAGCTGTGTTAGAGCGTGACTTTAGAAGCAGAGTTTGTAACAGTACAGCAGTTAATTTATTCAGCTTCTCGCCTCGCCATGCGTATGGTGGGGCAGCAGCTATCCCAGGAAGGTACAACATTTTGGTGTGCAACACTCAGCCTAAAAAGGTCCCTTTGCTGTTGTGGTGCTTCCCTGTGGGAAGGAGCATCGAACACGAGTAGGTGACTGGCGGTGGCACTCCCACGTGGGCCGAGCAATCGAGCTCGCTTAGTACTGGCAGGTGGATGCGAGCTGGAGTGGCTGTAGGGTCACCTCTGTACTTGCTAAAGCACATTATGTAGCATGTTTGTACTCGTGGTGTGTTATGGTACACCCAGCTCCTGTAGGCCAGCACTGCACTGGAGCATCAGCTCTTCTGGCTGGCAGGTCTGTCTGTTGCAGGGCATCTCCTACCCAGCTGGCTGAACTTCCACACATCCAGACCTGAGTTCGTCTTGTCTTGAGTTACGTGTTTAAAGGATGTGCAAACAGTGTAAAAAGTAAAAACAAAACCAAGGTCCCCGAAACTTGGGCTTAAGGTAGCCTTTTAAGGATGGATTACACTTAGTGAACGTGAAAAAAGTTGTTGCTTTTAACTAACGTGTACTTTCTATTTAGCACAGATTCACTGAAGGCTTTGAGTGAATGCCTCTCAGTAGTGTGTATGTAGACATCTCTCTCACATGTAAAATTTGTTGATGGCTCTTAAAAAGGTATTGTCTCTCCTTCTGAGATGTTACTTTAAATTAACAGCCTGATTTTTAAAGGAGCTAAAGTAATTAATGGCTGTCAGTGTGGTGATTACACAATACCTAAAATACCAAACAGCTCTCCCAAGGGCAGAATCTTGCGTTGTTTTCTGAACTACACGTAGCTGGAATGACTATTGAACAGGCCCATTTATAGTGAATTTAAGTAACTGCAATTTTGCCACTACTCCTAAGTGAATATGCTTAAAAGAACTTGTCATGGTGTGTACCTTCTAGCTACCCACTGCATGTGCTACCACAGACAGTAACTATTAAAATACAAATACCCACTGCAACAGCACACAGTGTAGATCCATTTACAAGAAGAATGATGTGTATTGCATTTCTCGTTTTCAGTTTTTCCTTTTCTAAGGAAGCTAAATATTATGTTGTGTTTAAAAGCTTTAAATAAAAAATTGTTTATATACTCTTTGCTACCTTTTTTTTTCCCATGTCATTGACTTGGTTGTTAGATGTTATGCTACTTGGTTTTCATACAGATGTTTAATTCTGCGAGCCAGCACGCAGGCTCTTTCTGCCCTCACTCAGCTGCTGGGCCACCATCCTCTCACACATTTCATGCTTTTGGGGGATTTTCTACTCAAGGGGTCTCTACTTTGTTGTGACAGAATTGGAACTAAGTGTCAGGGGTGGGATTAGTGGGTAATTCTTTACTCCCCAACTGATAAAAAATCCAGAACAGTTAAGATGGGGAGAAAAGATAGAGAATTCAAATGGCTGTCATGAAAACATTCAAGAAACAGTATCTTGCACACAAAGCCTCATTCCAAATCAGCATTGCTGTTTCAATTTCTAAACTGTGTTTGCAGCTTCACATGCTGCCCAGAACATAGCCAGCTGGCAGCCAGTGGCTAGTGCCCTGGCTCCATAGCAGGTGTGACAGGCAGGAGTAGTGTGTCAGTAAATGTGGTACATTGAAAAAGGACATCAAAATATTAACTGTATCCCTGCATATTTTTATTTACTCTATGCAAGAAAATGTTTCTAAACATTTCTAAAGATAATCTCTTCTGGTTACAGAAAAATGACTGTCAGGTTGTAAAATAAACAGGAGAGTACTAACTGGCTTTTCTTTGTTTATTGCACAGCTTCAGAGGGCCCTGGAAATGACTTGCAACTGGCCAGGCAGAAGGAATGTGCTAATTCTGCAGGTGGCAGAGCCAGCCAGGGGACCACGGAGAGTTCAGCCATCAGTGAAACCAGCCTCTGTTAACAGGCTCCCAGTGTGCCGGTCAGCTTCTGGCACAGGGGTTAGACAGGGGCCAAACAGTGCTAACAGGGCTGTGAAACAGACACTCTAAAACCAGTGCTAAACTATTCAGATTAAACAGATTTGAGCTGCAAGTGGTTCTGTTGCATAACAAATTCAGTAAAAAATAGACAGCAGCAACACTCTAAAGCTGCCAGTGACTGGTTACACATGGTTTTCCGCAGTCACTGGGACTTAAGGGAACTCTTTCCAGAGACCAGGGTTACTCTCTCCTATGATGGCACAGGTTAGCAGCAAGGTTCCAGTCCCGCAGCGCTTTGGCACATACTTGCACATCATTTCCATCTTGTCTTACGTGCCTGTGTTACTGGTCTTTACCTTATTTCAGCCCTGAGAAGCCTCATCTGTGCGGGCAAGAGAGAGCGTACATAAAAATGCCATTCCTCGTGTATAGCAGTGGCTTTATTATGAGAAATCAGTTGACCTAATTGCTTACAGTTGTACAGCATGTGAAGGGTTGGCTCAATGAGGAACCTGAGCTTCCATGAACCAGTTGTGGTACGGTGCTTGAGTTTTTTGAACTCAAGCAAATTCTTCAGAATGTATTTGTACTTTCTGCATCAAAATTCTACAGTTCTCTCATTAGGCTGTACAGAATTCTTTAGAGTAAAATACTACGGTAGAAAAAACCGGATAGTCATTATAATTAAAAGTAAAACATTTGATTGTCAAGCCAGTATTTTACAAAATCCAGTAGACTGGATAGTAAATCTGAGAATTTGGTTTATACAAACATTCTTTTGCATATACAATTCCTCGTCTGAAAAGCCGCATTTGTGCAGGAAGATTCTGCCACAGTGTGTCACGTCATTCCCAATTTTATTTGAAAATTCCAAGCATAACAGTCAGTAAAACCAAGACATGGAGAGTTGGTTTTACTGCAGCTGAAGCCCGTTCGACCTCTTGGTAGAGGGGAGTTTTGGGACATGAAGCAGCTTTTGATTTGATGGAGACTTCGGGGAAAGCGAAGTCGTATTTCACAGCACTGAAGTTACCAGTATTGTCAGGTATTTCCACAGTCTTCAGCAGGGATTTAAATCCTGGTACGGTAGCCTAGGAGCAAACAGGAAAGCTTTCTTACTTGGTTTGAAATGTTGAGTTAAGCACTCTAGACAATGATCGTTTTGCAGCTGATTTACACTGTCAAGGTGTAGGGGAAAAAATGTTTTAGAAAGGTTTAGAAAAATATTTCTCTAAACTTAAGTTTGACAACATGGAATGACAAAAGTTTTCATTTTACAGCAATAAGTGTAACCCCCCCACACCTCCTCCCCTCTAGGTGATATAAAAGCAGTAGAAGAGTATTTATTTGTAATATTAAGCACAAGCCCTTGAGTGGAAGCAGGCAGAGCCTGCGCTGTGTAGATGTTCTCTAATACCAGCTACTGACAACCTCCACTGAGAAGCCATTTCAACCCAAGGAAATAACTGCTGCTGATGGTGGTGCCGGCCCATCACTGCCTGGGGCTACGTGATCCCAGCCTCCACCTCCTCCTTGCCCTTCAGGAGCTCTTTGGTTTGTTTGAAATACCTCAAGCTGGTGTTACTGTCATCCAGATGCTCATCCCAGCTGGCTCCACCATCCAGGTAAGATGAGTGCTTATCTCTAGACATTCTGGGGACTCAAAATCTTACTGTATCAAAAAAAATTCCCTTTCTACTGACTCATGTTTCAAGATACTGTTTTCTTTTCAATATGCTAAAGAGTCTTTACAGCATCTGTATACCACTCGAGCAGGTTCAGCTCATTGGTCTATCCAAATGTGGTCTCTCTGCACTCAGCAACTCAATGCAATTAGAAACAACAATTTAGTAGGGGCTGCCCACTTACATTGATGACATATGTCCCAGGCAGAAGGAGAAGAAAGTACTCCCCTTGCTCATTAGTTCTATAGGGGCAGACATGAGGCCTTCCTTGGGCTTCCACAATGGCATTTGGAATAGGATTCCCATTCTTATCAGTCACTTGCCCTTTGACACCTACAAAAAAGGGAGATGAGAGAAAGATCACAACCTATAATGGGGGTGAGCCTCCTTCTATTCATACTATTCGTTGCTTGATGCACTCAAAGGCTATTTCACTGATTTTGAGCACATCTAATAATATCAGTGGTCACTTCTATCTCACCGGAGGGAGTTAAAATAGAAAATCCTTTGTTGCCAATAGCCCCCCCTCACATTAACTTAGACAGCAGCACTTTACCGCTGCTTCGAAATCTCATTTGCTTCAGCACTCTATATACTTATTTTATGTGTCTCTTACTGAAGAGCTCCAATCTTCAGTACTGGTTTGGAGGTCAAAATTTATTTAAAATAAGTCATCCTCTTATCTGGTACTTTCCAGTGGCAGAACACCAACAATGGGTGCTTCTGACAAAGTTTCCCTAAATTCTCACGCACCATCTTGAAAGCAGCACTGGCACTGAGCAAAGAAAACAGCAGTCAGACATTCTGGGCAACAAAATGCAAGGTAAGCTACAGATTTGTGCAAACCCCTCAATTCATTCTGCAGGACCATTGCTTCACTAAGCAGCAGCTCTCTCTCAACGGTGAAGTCAAGATCATGCCTAGAAAAGCCTTAAAAAAATACAAAATCCAAGCAGCAAAGAGCCATGAAACATTGTGCACACACATCACTTGCACAGGTTTAGAGACCTCTGAAATAAACGTCTGCCCCAAGGCTGCTCAGAAAAGCAGACTCCCTGAAGGGGCCTATGGTAAGATGGCCCCACAGGCCCATCCCTTGCTCCTGCTCAGTGCAATTTAAGCCCTGTGCACCACTATAGTAGTGCTTGTCATGCCACACCTGACAAACCTGTAATTCTTCTTTCTTACCCATCCCTGGCCTTGTAGCTCTTGCTGTTCAGAAGCAATAGCTCCCAAGTTCACACGTGAGCTCTGACATTTGTCTAGACTGCTGAAGAGCTCCCACTTTTCCCACTGTCCTGGCCTCCGTTTTGGCTCCCTTCCCCATTCACATACCCACCTAGGTGAACTTGTTTTATGTATTCTATCAGAGCAGCTTTGTTGTCTCTCCAGAACTTTTCCAACTGGTCCTCTGGAGGATATTTACAGCATGACAGCTCCAATGTAATTTCAAAACATTGTCCCCAGATATAGTTGTAATCTTGCATTCCACCTTAAAAGTGAAATAAAACAAAGTGTTCAGCTGCAAGGAAGTGCTAAGTTAAATACTGAAGAAAAATAGAGGAGTTAAAAATGTTGGTTCTTGCATCACACCCATGAAAAAACAAATCGCATAAATTATTCCTCAATGCCACACTTGTATTTACTGTATCCTGTGGAAAACCAACTTCATTACTCTGGTTATGCATAGAGTGTTTTTCTAAAGCACAGTGGCGTTTTGGGAATGATGATGATTATGCCTGAGAAAGGGTGGGGTCTTTCACTTAAGTTCATTCACCAAAATAGGGAGAGATAGATACACAAGCTGGCATAAAGTCTGCCACTGCCAGAGCCATCCTGAGAGCCTTTTAAGGCTTTGAATTCAGACTGTGGAGGCAACACCCAGGACCACAGTACACAGGACCTGTGATCTATTTGGCAACACATAAACAGTAATGAAAACATAAAAAGGGATCATACATTAAAAAAAAGAAGAAAAAAAAAAAAAAGGAGGGTACATGAGCACAAGATTGTTTTTCTTTCCGAAAGGACAAGACCTTGGTGCCACACCAGTGCGTGCGAGTGTGTGTAATCTATATAGATAAGCAGGCCTTAAAGAGCACAGGAGCAGCCAGAGAGCAGAGACTGCCTCATCCACTTCTGTAACTGCTGACTGGAAGAGTCTGTAAACACCCAGGTCCTGCTCAGAGAATCCACATGAATGTGCTGGCTTACTCCTCTCATCAGCCCTCTCTGCTCTGGGCAAAATCACAGACCTTTTGTGATCAAAGATGGCAGGAGAAAGTGGGAATAACAGAACTGAAGCAGCTGAAAAAACTATCACCGATGTTCTTACCTTCCAGCTGGTACCAAGAAAACCCATTGGTGATGCCTTCTGGAAAGGTTTGTCTGTTGTCACACCCAGTCCCTTTGTACATGCTGGCGTGGTTGAAAGAATAGGTTTTTGCCAGATGAATAAAGACATCATCATCTGGAGACCTGCTATAGCCTTTGGAAGAGCCGGTAACTGCAGATAAAAGATAGCTGTCATTTAAGTCTCATTGCTGGTAAAACATGCCATGCTGGCTTACAGACAGCATTAAACACCCCCCAAACAGCCATATCAGGTAGTGAGTTTTGATGGGGTATATTAAAGTCTGCCCATCCCATCTCAAAAGCCAGAAGGACCTTGCAGAAATCCTTATAAATTCTGCTTTGGCACCGCTAAAGTTCCTAAACAGAGTCTGTTGCAGAAAAGAGAGTTTGTTACTAGCTTACCTGAGTTACCATTATCAAAGGTGTAACTGGCAACCAGGGCACCCCCATGCAAATTTGCTGAAAGAACAAACGTTTCATTTTTTATCCAGTTCATTACTGCTTGAGTCTCCGGCTGAATGCTGGCGTTGTTACTGTCAAAGGCATCGGGAAAATTTCTGTTCAGGTCTTCTCCATTCTTATTGTACCTTAGAAAGAGAGAAGATGTTCCCATTACTGTTCCACCTGTAGACACTTGACATCTACTGCATTTCAGGTGGGAACAGTGATCATATTTAAGATGTATATAGCATGCACACATCTACACAGGGGTGAATTAGAAAAACCTAGGCCAGTTAAGGAGGATGTTGTCGTCTCTGTGGCTTTCCCACTTGTGTAGAAGACCAAGGTAACTACTGGATGGCTGTGTCCCTTGTACTGCTGTTACTCTGGACATAGAGCAAAAAATTTTACTCAAACACACAATGTACTCTCTCCTCTCTCTACTTGAAGGTCCAGGCTGTGCAGATGCTTTCTTCATTTTTTGTTCAGACAGGTCAGTACAAGAGTAGAGAGGGCATTTAGCGTCAGCTTTATTCATTTTTAAATTCAGTTCAACTGTGTATTTGATGGCAAGGGGATAAGAAATTTCATGCTCCATGAAAGTCCTATCTATTTGCTGAGGAGTAAAGTTCTTTCCTAATTAAAAGGAGGGCCTACACTGGTCACCTAGAGAACTAAACTACCTAAACTACCTTTTCACTTGCTTCTGGTGTTGCCATGGCCAGTGATCCAAGGGAACTTCTAGCTCATGAGTTTGCCTTTTCTGCGCATTCCAACTTTGTCCCTTTGGCATTTCTTCCCATTCTCTCACTCTCTCCTCCTCTTCCCTCTTCTAGCTTGTTAAACTTTTCCTTCCCTTTTTGGTTTCTGCAACAGTTATATTAATGCAAAAATAGCACAGGATGCAATGCTAAGTTACATTTTCTCCTATGTAAGCTTTTTTTTCTTAGCATACTATTAGCACAGCACCTATTCTAGGTAGCAGAGCTTGCATAACTCCTCCCTCTTACTAAATCTGCATTCAACATGATCTTTAAACACATTTCTAGAAGTCCATTCAACAAGCTTAGACACACCTTTTGTCATTGAGAAGGGTTACAGAATTCTCCAGTAATAGATCCAGTAACAGGAATAGATCCCTGTGGGTGGAGTTTTCCTCCTCCTTTTTTTTTTTTTTCTAAATACCCTAAGGGTCTAAATAGGCAATAGTGCTTCTGTTTGCAATCTGGGTCTCCTACCTAAAAGCTTAGGTCATTACACCATTCTATCCAATTTTCTTTAGCCGCACCACATATAAACACCAGTCTGACTCAGTCTTCCAAAAACTCTGTGCTGTAACCATGTATCTTCAGAGCAGCCCAGACCAAAATTAGCCCAAACATCCTCTAGGCTGCCCTCTCCACCAAGTATGATTCAGTCTCTTGGCTATCTCTGATCGTTTCTCCCCACCCATTTCCTTTACCTACTCCCATCCTCCTAAGCCACCATTACCTTCCTTGCGTGTAGTAACAATCGGGCACTTTTGTAGCTTCAAATCCATCAGGATTCATTGTTGGCATGATATGAATCCGGGTATTATTGAGTAACCGAGTAATAACTGGGTCACGTCTGTAGCTGGTCACCAGGAAGTCTATCAAATGGAGCAGGATTTCTCTTCCAACAGTCTGTATAAAAAAGCACAGTCTTTATTTTAGGTCTGCTGTGGAAGAAGAAGAAAAAAATAAAGACCCCATCACCTTACACTTTACAGGTCTTTCTTACAGGACTAGACAGACATACAGGATGTTCAAGAGTATCTGGTCAACGCTGTTGATTTATGCTCCCCCCTCAGCTATATTTACATTCAATTAAGTAATGAAAGGAGTCACTTTTAAACACAGATCAACCAGAGCTTTTCTGTAAAGGGAAACTGTCTGTGTCAGCTGCACTGCTTAAATCCTGCATGGGCACTGCACAGCCTTATCAAAAACTGCAACTGCACAGGCTGCCTGTTGCAGATCACATGGGCTTGGAAACGAGACTGCCTTATCTCAGTCACGCTGCAGAGTCAGCTCCGTGGGGATGCCTGAGGGACCCTGGGCCCTGCGCACGTCAGCACTGTGCAACACCACGGTGCAGGGATGGCTCAGAAGAAAGGAAGGAAGCACCTTCCATGTTTTCCAGAGTGCTGCAGAGCAGGATTTTTCTTGTGGAGTCTCTTATATGGGAAATCAGCTTTAAAACACAATCAGGAGAGGCCCCATAGGCACTTCTGCTGTATTCTTTGTTAGAGTGCTTTATTTTAATGCCATGAACACAGACACTGAAGAAACCAAACTGGTTTATATAAATCCTTAGAAAAGCAGATGGAAGGACATTTGGATGCAGACTTTGAATCAAGGAAAGGCAGTGGCAGAGGAAAGGCTAAATACATATTCTTGTTCATGTCAGTTTGTATCAGTTGTGGAAGCTGGCAGGGCATCTCCCCTTAGTCTATTTTTCAGATTTCAGGCAAAATAGTGGCAAGTTCCAGTGAGTTAAGAACAACCCTATTCTACCCCCCCAAACTGACTAGTACAGTGTTCACCGGACCATATTTTCCAGAAGCACTTTCTGTAGCTCTATGACCCACGCCTCAAGGGCACTGTAGGGTTCCTAAGCGCTGGCTGTGATAGGAACAAATCAAGACTTGCAATTAGACATGCTCTGGAGAGAATTCATCTCTATCTCCAAGAACAAAGCCTGGCAAACCACTGCAGGCTCTAATTCAGAGCTACAGCATCTCAATATCTTTTAGAATGAGCCTTGCACCATTAAATTGGAAATATTGCAAAGAATTTTTCATCTGGTGTTTGTTTTTTCTTAAAGTGAGGAACATGGAGTGGCCTTACTGGATGAACCTGGTGTTGCAGACAAACATCATCTTGCTTTCAAGCTGGTACAGGCTAAGGTAAAAGGTAGGTAAAATAAAGCAAGGGAAAAGGAGTATTTCTCCACAGCTATTTGCTGCACTAATACCCTCTTGAATTTTCACATGGATGCACTTGAAGTGGAGAAATTCTGCTCTGGGTGTTAAGGTAAACACAAACATGGACACTGTCCAGCCTGCAAGGAGCCTGTTGGTACAAGATGGGGAAAGGAGGGCTGGTTGTAACTGCTGTTTCAGGCTGGGAGCAAACCATGTCTTCCCAGTTAGCTGGCAACTGCTGTTTACCGCAGGAGAAACAAACAGTCGAACAACGTAGTGCCAAACACAACTCCACACCATTTTGTCATACGTAAAGGCAGGCATGGTCTCCAAGTTGTTACTTAAGCAAATCTGCCATGCTGTTTGTACAGGGCAAAGGAAGGATCTCTTCCCACCCTGCCCCCCAGCAGATTTGTTCCTGTGTTTTCCAACTCTTCCCTGTCAGCTCCTGCTGATCTCCTGCAAGTCACCATCCAGTGCCTTGCCAGGGGAAGCTGGGTTACACAGAGGTATATAGTGCACTAAGTCATGTTTTTTCTACACACCGCAGCAAATGGACTTTGACAAGGGAGGGAGGAAGGTACCTAACTTCCTCCATTGCCAGTGGCTTTCAACACAGCACCTGAGTACATGAAAGCAGACTGCTCTGCAGGCTTGATAAATTTACTACATGAAATTTAAGAAGGGATTGCAACAGAACCTGTTTTGTATAGGCAGCTCAGTTCCTGCTCTGGGTGATAGACATCTTGGGAAGCACAACGAGCACAGGGAAAAAAAAGGAGGAGAAGTCAACCAAATCATGGCCCTGGGCATGAGAGATAAAACTAGCAGGCACAGAAGTAGCAAGAACGGCCCTACCACAGAGATAACTAAACTAGAGACAAGACTGAGCTGCTCTCTGGAGAAACTGGGAAAGTCTCTGCTCCTACCATACTTCTTTTCAGTGCCTGGTAAAGAGTCATCAAGAAAAGAGTAAAGCAGCAGGAACAGAAAACGGGAAACAGATAAAGAAAAGTGAAAAGAGAAGGTGGAAAAGGACAATGTTTATGAAGAATGAAAGATGACCATATTTTTCATAGATGACAATCTTTGCACTTAAAAATCAAACCCATGCTTACTCAGATATACAGGATTTAAAAACTAACCCTGTTGCGTAGGATTCCTTGTAGAGCTAGTGTTGTACCTTTACACTTAGTACATTAAGAAACTTGGCTTATCTCTATCACAGAGACTTTGTACTTTGATCATTCCCTGGTGGGTGAAGATTTATTTATTGCTGCTCTGTTTTGGTGGGATGACAGAGGGGTGGTTTTGTTTTAGTCCAAAGTACCCTGCATTTCTTGACAAAGCGTATCTGAAGGTGTTTGAGGGGAAGGAAAGGAAAAAATTTTGTTCCTGACAAAATAGAGCTCAAGTTGTGATCAGGCCCTTGGAAGGAATCTGCTGCCCTGCCAAGCTTTACCCTGGTACTAGAGACATCAGCTATACCTGTGAAGAGAACTAATGAGACATCTATTTTAACTTTAAAGCTTCATGTAAAGGATCTAGAAACAGTGGAGGTAGGTTGCTGACAGTAAAGTCACAGACAGACACCTTAACCTGCCTCTAGTGTAATATGTAGTGAGCAGGGGACAGCCTTTATGTGCTCTGGGGCTTTGAGAAGGCATGATGATTATTTGGTTTTGACTGCAGTAACCCAAGGATGATGGGCAGCTGCATTGTTTTGCTGTAGCTCAGGTAAGTGGTAACAAAAGAAAAGGAAAACCCTTTCTCCTGCCTCTTGGGGCTAATGCAGTTAGACAGCAAGTTTCTTTGGATGCCTTCAACTGCCAGTTTCCTTCTGTGCCCCAAAGGGAGAGTCTCAGCAGGAAAGGCTTTCACAGTGATCCTCAGGGGAAGTCCTCAGTGAAGCAGCATGTGTCAGGGCAGGGATAAATACTGCAGAGAAGGGTGTGACCACTATTTCTGTAGACATCACCCCTTAACTTTGCTGACTATCACTTCTGGCATGGCTGGGTCAGCACCCGGCTCAGCTACTGAAGGGCTTACTCAAGAAGACCCAGTGGCAGCCAGTTAAAAGATTAAGGTTAGCTCCAATTGCACCTACACTGTAACACTTTACTGCAGCACCCCTGTTTTTAAAACATATTTGTTACCACATGATAGAGACCTAATACCAGGGGACTATGGGTGGATAGACTCTGCCCAGTTTTACGACTAAAATTATTTCCTGAAACATGGCCTGGTTTTTAAGTTGAACTATGTTGAAAGAAAGATCCAAACCATCAGGTAGGACCTGTTTCAGAGCAACACGGTCTCTCTGGTCTCCTTGCTCCAGCCCTGACTGGTATACAGACCTAGCACAGCATACCAGGCACAACCCCACCTAATGAAGCAGGGTTACAGCAGAGAAACTGATCATCCATCCTGGTTTACCACTTAAATGCCACACTTACAAGATGTTCCTTTTTTAACACTTGTACAGCACTAATTATTAGGCAGAGCTGAGGCACACCCCACTGCATTTGTCCTTTGCTAAATTACACAAGGATTAGAGTGACCGTTCGTGCAGATAGGGGTTGGCATCTATCCATTTATTTCTGTAACAGCCACCACTATGGAAATATGAGAACTACCACGTGTAGTAGGGACAGGGAATTGCAGTTCCTTGGAGAATCACTGAAGGAAATGGCAACATAAAGCCTGCTTTTTGAACTAGTAACTGGCATAAGATGTTACCACCTGGACAAATTCCACAGGTTTCAGGCTTCTCGGCACAGGCTTCACCTGCCTGAGAAATTAATCTCTTTTTCTTTTCCCACTCAGAAGAGTGGGAGTAAAGATAAGGGAAAAGTTAACTGGGGTGAGGCAGCCCTACCACTACTGAAAGAGGACTCAGCAGCAGCTTGCTTTTTTTGAAGTCTCTTGCTAGCAAATAGATTTGGTTGCTTAAATTTTGAAATCTATGGTGCTTTTGACCTTCTTTACATCACATCAGCTGATACTGAAGCCAGGTGGAAAACAGTTCACCGTATACAAGAAATACTTTTTTTTTTTAATTCTCTTTCCTAAAGCACATCTGTTTCCCTGCCATGGCCACTTCCAGACTGTATTGCACAGTACAAAACACAGAGGAATACGTGCTGAAAATTCCTTATAGCAGATTACATAGTATATGGACACAACTCTTTTTGCCCAACCTGGTGATAATAAAGCCATTTTTTATAAGGGCATTTTGATTGTATAAATGCAGCTTTCATTCATTTTTTTGGAAAGGAGAGCAAGAAGTTTGTAGTTTGGATTTTTTAAGCCCCAATTACAGTGACCACAAATAAACCTCCTCCAGTCGTCAGTCACACAAGCCCTAATAAGTCACCATATCTCAGGAAACCCTTCTGTGGGTATGACTATGTTTATGTTGTAATGAAAAATAGGGTCTAGTTGCTTTAACTTAAATCACAAGATAAGCCAGCAAGATAAATACATCCTTTCATGTAAACTAGCTCAGGCCTTTCAGTACAGGCTCAGCTTCATGTCATGAAGGAAGCAAAAATGCTATTCAACTAAGAGAAGTGGTCAGAAGTGGATGGTTTGGGAGAAAATGGTCAGTATCAGCATTGCTATCCTGGGAAAAAGTTTATCTTGTGCTGGCCCAGTTACACTATAGCTGTAGAAAGTTAATACGTTAAGTATACGGCTTCCTTAAAAGGAACAAGCAGAAAGGCACAGGTAGCTTACACTTTGTTCAAATGTTTTCCCTTAAAGGGTTTTCCTGCTGTAATATTATATGTGTGCATATATATATATACACACACACAGGGTTTAGGAACAGCCTTCTAATTAGATCTTGTGGTTCAGTTGGGTAGATTGGACTCAAGTCACTTGCACAACTGGTCAAGAGGTGATAGTTTTGCTCCATTTATGACTTAAGAGGATTTGGGTGTTTGTTTGTGGTCAGTGTTAGAAGAATGGTAGAAGAAGTTCTTGTCCAGAGAGAACCACGTGATTGTACACGCTGAGGAAGAGAAGATCTTTCAAGAAAGAGTACAAGCCTAGGATAAGAGAGGCCACTGCCTACCTCAGAATGAGAGCTGCCCCAGAAGAGAGGGCAACCTCTCCCTCATCTTCCTCACTGCAGGTTACATTAATATTTCACAGCCTTATGCATTTTGTGCAGTCTATTAGTGCCATTTTAATTAAATTATTGCATAGATGCAAGTGACTGAACTACCTCTAATTATCAGTTTTAATCTGGTTAGAGTTAAAGTAGTGGTAAAAATGGTGTCCAGCTTCACACAGGCACGTGAAGAACGGGAGAAGTCATTTGTTGCACCTCTGGGGATCTAGGGCAAAAGTTCACTGGATTTGGCAACAGTGATCCAGAAAAACCATTTAAACCTTGGCTGGTTATGGAATTCAGTGTTAAGAAATTTTAACCTCCTTAAAAAATGAATCTTTCCCTTTCTGGGAAAAAGAAAAAAAAAATTACTCTTCCTACTACTGTGTAGTCACATTAGTTTATTAGAGCTTTCCTGTAGGGCAGCTCTCCAAACAACCTAGGTTTTCTTTCAGCAGCATGTGTGAACAGCCTGCACACATGCAATTCAGGCTCCCCCCCAGCTCTGAGGTTTTAGGAGCAGCTGGACAGTTGGGCCAATAAAGAAAAATGTCATCTGACAAGTTAGAAGGGCAGCATCACAAAACAACATTTAAGAACAGATCTTTTATCCCTGTGAACCATTTAAGGAAAGCATCACTGAAGACCAATGAAACCATAATCCTGCAATTCTGAGTTATGAAAGATTATGAAACATGAGTTGAAGCTTGTCAAACAGCTAGTGCAAAACTTATCTGCTTAATATATTCTAAAGGTAGTTGAATCTTTCCCCAGTGACTACTCCAGCATATTATGGGAAAAAAATATTCAAGTTCTCTAATGCTTTTCTATATGAGGAATCCATTTCCTGCCATCTGAAATACATTTATGGTCAGATAGGAAAAACAAACACCAACTGTGCATTATATCCATACACAAAGGAAAAAAAAAGCAAACAC
>VWZY01006572.1:48096-68511 GCA_013399075.1 Chloroceryle aenea | reverse complement strand
AAAAAACAAAAAAAAAAAACCAAAAAAACACAAAAAACAACCCACAACCAAAAAAACCCCAAAACCTGAAACACAACAACATAAGGCAAAAGATCATCATGAGGGCCTGAAGAGGGGGAGCTCTTCTTCCAGAATCTTCCCTAGGTGCATGTGTGGTTTAATGAACAAGCTAGAATGTAGCATAGCACTTGGTGCTATATGATAGTCAGGCAGCTCAAGGACCAAACCTGCTCAGACAAACTCGGGCACAGTACTTAAAAAAGACTTTAAAAAGTCTTCCCTCATTTCTGCACAGTCACTGTAGAAGTGTAGATCCTAGGTAGTGATCCAGGTTGCCTGTTTCCAGCAATTCCTGACCCTATGGATATGCAAACAGTGCATATCTCCATGGTCAAAGATCCTCATGCGTGTTCAGCTGGGCAGTGATGATGGCAGGAGTGCTTCACTGAGGAGGCTGCAATAGGATTCCAATACTGGACTTCAGAGCCAGGCCATTCTGAATGAGATCATACCCCGCTCATCTCTCTCCCCCCAACACAGGGTCATCTGTAGCCATAGGTTTGCAGTGCCCTTCATCAGTCTGCGGGAATCCTCAAATGAAGACTCAGTTCCTGGGCACCCTGGACTACACTGCTAACACACACCAGGTTTTAGGAGATGCAAATCTTATCTTGGGCATCTAGTAATACATGTGCCCATTTGAAATTGTGAATCAGCAGCCTCCTACACAGAGTTAGGCTCCAAAGCAGTCAGACTACCAGCACCACTTTGAGCATAGCCACTGCCAAACAAGGTGAAACTGGTCTAACCTGGGGAAAATTCTTGACACGCTGTGTCACGAGTGCCTGTAGGCGTGCAAGTGCCCACACACACTGCTGGCAATAGCAATAGCCTGTGATATGTAGTGCTTTACACAAGATAAACTTCCTAGTACATCTGTTTTTCTTAGTTCAGGGGATTCACAGTATAGCACATATACATACATATGTAAATTTTAGTTTACTATTTCTGTTGAATTATTTACCCTTCACATTAAGGGCTACATATAAATATATTGTGTAGTTTGAAGTTATCCTCAACATGACTAATATAAGCAGGTAAAGCTAAAAAGTAAGGGAAATAGAAAGGAAGAAAAGATCACAGAAGAATAAATCTTTGAGTCTTTCTGTTCCACATTCATTCCCTACACCAGCAAGGCTCATAATCACCAGTTTCCCCTTTATTAATAATCAGTGTGCATTCTTTCTAGAGCAGGTTTATCTTGCAATTGCTTTTTGTATTGTACTCACTGTGTTATCTCAGGTGGATCTAGGTATTCCTAGCTTAAGGTTCCCAAGAGAAATTTTCTTCCTAAACTAAATCACTTTATGCTTCACAGCAATTATTATTCAATCTTATGATGTATTTGAAGAGTTCTGTCATGCTTCATGTCTAGGCAATAATAGTGTACCAGCAAACTATTGCACCTGACTCACTGACAGGAAAGTTAAAGCCTCTGGGTTTATTTATGTGGAGAAGAGAAAGCTCTCTACTTAAGAGAGGTCTTAGGTGTAGGATTGTAGAATTCTTCACTGTGATGCAAGGTCTCCTAAAGTCATTCCACCAACATAAGGGAACTTTATTCTTGAAATTACTCAAGAAATACACACATAAATCCTCTTTGAGGTATGAGATAACTCAGTAAGTAGCACATGCTTGAGAGAAGTTCACTCTAAACCTCTGGTAAGTGTATTTAGTATAAATGACATTGCAAAAGTTGAAACATACCTCATCCCCATGCATATTAGCAACATACTTGAATTCTGGAATGCCAATCTTATGATGGGTTGGAAACCTTCCCAGAACAAGAACCCACAGGTGTCTACCTTCAGGAGGGGAAGGGGAAAAGACATTTTTTTAAAACAAGTGTAAAATCACACAAAGTTTAGAGAAGAAAAAAAAAAAAAAAAAAAANAAAAAAAAAAAAAAAGAGTTGGTCACTAAGACTACTGTACAAATTCTCATATATCATTGCTGCCCAGTCAGGCCTAAGTACAGCATATCTGTAAGTATAGCATAACTGATTTTGTATTCATAACTGTGGGGGTTTTATTCTACGAGTACTTGATATATTAGTTATAGGAATAAATATGTTTCACCTTCTGACCAAAAGTGTGTAGTGAACCCTGCAATTTCAAAAGCATTTAACCAGTTTGGGTTGGTTTTGCTGTTGTCATTGTTTTTTTTTTAATTTATTTTGGGGGGTGTGGGGGTGTTTTTTGTTTTGGTTTTAATACATATTTTTCAAATCAAGGTTATCAAGCAAAATATTTTCAAGCCAAGTCCCCAATCAACTAAAGAGAATTTAAAATAAAAGACAGTCTTCTGCAAGAAATATTAAATCATAAGGGTTTTCTGAAGTATATACAGTAGTGTTCATGATCGCAAAGAAAGAGCTTTGTTTATGTGTGTTAGAGACAAAACAGAAAAGCTAAATAAATTAATGAGTTACTGTTCAGAAAACAGGAGATATAGGACAGAGCTGTATCAGAGACATTTTAAAAAAATAATCAGCAGGGAAAGAATTAAAAGCTACAGAAAGAGTTTTAGTTAGGACCACTAAAGCTGCACAGGAAGGTGAACTTTAAGTAACAAAATAAGCAAACATACATACATTTTGGAAGTCTTCATTGGAGGGGGATGAAATATGTTATTAATATCATTATTATTCAGTGATATTGTGGCATTTCAGATCTCATCTGCAAAACTGTGCTTCCCACTGGTCTGCTCAATGGAGTGGGAAGCTCTAGTTTCAGTAGATGGCAGCAACAAAACTGGACCAGTTCCTTGGTGACAGCAGTCACAGCCTATAGATTGCTAATGCCCAGATCTTGTATGTGTGCTACCTGTCCCCAGCTTTCCCACAGGGCTTGCTGGGACCTGTGAGCGATTGCAGAGGAGTCCAGCTGTCATGGTTACTTACAGAAAGAATAACATAGGTGCTGCTATGTGCAATACTATAAAAGCATTATTTCCTAAATCTTTGTGGATCATCAAATCAACAGTAAATAAACTCTGGACCATAACAGTTTCCCAGAGGTGGAAGCCACAACCCTCATGGTATAGCTGCAGTGAGCCAGTCACAAAGCTAGAAAGGGAAAACAAAACTGCTGTGGCAACTACAGTAATAGGAGAAAAAATTTGAAGAGGTCAGAAGGAACACTATGAGATGCACTGAAACAAATGCAAGCTGGGTAAAACTGAAGACAGTGTCCAGCAAATGGAATTCTCACTTAACAGGTTGAATCAGAGTCTCAGCCTTAGGACCAAGAAGCAGCAAGACACCACTAAGAGCAAACACATTCAACAAGGAGTGACCTCCATGTTTTACACAGTCACTCTAGAAGACATTGTCATTTAACTCTCATATCCATATGCTATGCACAAAGCTGTGAGTTGCTGCCACTGACTCTTTCATTGCAGGACAACGTGAGCAAGCAATCCATACTTGTAGAAATGAAGAATCTTATCTCACCAATAACCAGACATTAAGATTAGCCCCAGTTTTATTTGAAAGGGAGCAATCACAAAGGCTATTTCAAATCCAACAACTAACATTGATGACATTCACATCCACTGTATACAGACTCATGGAGATTCTTGTGAGCTAGTGTAGAACTTGAGCCACTTCCCCATAGCAGCATTAGCTCTGAATGAATATTATATACACTAAAGCAAGAAGAGTCCAAATACAGATAAAATGCTACCATTATTTCTGAAATTTAATACATTCTACAATATCGGGCCTGATTTCTATTCTTCAAAAGAAATTTCCAGTGCCTTGCCATCAGCAGAGCTCATTTCTTCTCCTATCACCAAAACTGCACTCATGGGAAACGCAAGGAAGGGCTTAGTAATGACTAGTGTTAAGTCCTGATTTAAATTGGTGTTTCTAGCATTAGCTTTTAGACTGTTTGTGTGAGGGCCATCTAAACGATAAACACTCCCATGAACTGACACACTATTTCCAAGCTGGCCTTTCCAGATTGTGAGAAGTATTAAACCCACCATTAACAATTAAAATAAATTCCTGGGTCTGCTTAGCCTGCAGTACTGGATAGCATACCTATGAGGGATGATGTAAGATTTCTTTCCATACAGCAGTAATTTACTGCATATAAAAAGATTCAGTATATAGATAAAGTTTGCTTTAATCAGTAAAGCCTAGATAACGTTGGGTTTGTACCCGACTTGAACAGCTAAACTATCTCCCATCCTTTGAATCAACTGAATGTGTGTCAAAAAACAACCCCAAACAACAACAACAACAAGCCATTTCCCACTGCCAAATCAGAACCGAGTTCAACTAATTAGTGAACTATATTTAAAGTAATCAAGACAAACATGTCTTTCTAACATTACTTGTCCTGAGACACACAAAGACTTGTATTGGAACAGAGCCCAGTCCACCCACCTTCTAGTGGAATGAACAGTCTCTTGAATTTTCAAGCAATGCCACAGTTCATGGCAAAGCATCAGTACTCCAAACAGATCTGTGAAAACTGGGAAGTAAGATGGAGAATTGAGTTTTATCT
This sequence comes from Chloroceryle aenea, assembly GCA_013399075.1. Classification (NCBI taxonomy): domain Eukaryota; kingdom Metazoa; phylum Chordata; class Aves; order Coraciiformes; family Cerylidae; genus Chloroceryle; species Chloroceryle aenea. Next base: position 63,937 of record VWZY01006572.1, on the reverse strand, counting down.
CTAAATCTGGTGGGAGAAAAACAAAATCATTTGCAGGTATTGCCACCTGGATTGCACTCTCTGGTTTGTTTTGTTCTGAAATTTATTTCTACTTCTCTTCACAGACGCATTTATGAAGAACTGTTGTAATTTCAAAGAAAGTTATGGCTAGGAAGTGAAATGACTGGGCAATGCACCAGACCCACTATCAGTACCACTAAGGCTAGGCTACCAGTTCAAAAATTTGCATGGAAGCTCAATTTGACCCAGGTAAAGTAACAGGCTGACTACAGTCCTCCTGGTCTGGCCATATGTGGAGGGAATGCAGCAATGCTGATCCATGTTGAGCTGTTGCTACCTAGAAAAGCCCAGAACAGAGAGAAGAGGAAGAAAGACTGTTTCTATGATTAAGTTGTTCTTGGACCTTCCATTCTAACAAGAGTCAATCACAGAATCATAGAACAGACCAGGTTGAAAGAGACCTAAAAGGTCATCCGGTCCAACCTTTCATGGGAAAGCAAACCTAGATGAGATTATTGAGCACCCTGTCAAATTGCATCCCGAAAACCTCCAGTGATGAGAGTTCTACTGCATCCCTGGAGGCATTCTGGTGAATGATTGTTCTCACTGGAAGAACTTTCTTCCGTATATTGAGAGGAAACTTCTCCCAGTACAACTTAATTGTCACTTGTCTTTTTTTCAGTGGGAAAATATTAGGATGATGTTCCCCCCCTGAGCATTCTCTTCTTCAGTGATAAGAGCATGAACTCCTTCAATCTTTCCTCACAGGGCAGGTTCTCCAGCTCTTTGACCATCTTTATGCTGTGCCATGCCATGCCCCCACCCCCCACCCTTTTGGACCTTCTCCAGTCTGTCTACATCTTCCTTGAGTTGTGGTTACCAGAATTGGACACAGTCTTCCAGATGCAGCCTGAATACACTGAATGGATTGATCATTTATTTTTCTTGGCTAGTAAGCCCTGTGGATGCAGATTAGGTCTGAATACACCTTTATTGCTGCAGAGTCACACTGCTGACTCATGTTCAACTTTGTATTTCCACCAGGACACCCAGGTCCTTTCCTGCAAGGCTGCTTTCCAGCATCACAGATCCTGGCCTGTACCAGGCTGTTTGCTTACTCCATCCTAGCTGCAGTCCTTTCCATTCATCTTTGTTAAGCTTCATCCTGTTCTTGCTAGCCCACTCTTCCAGTCTGCCCAGGTCTCTCCAAGATGTCTCACCCTTCTGACTTGTCCACCTCACCACTCAGTTTAGTGTCATCTGCAAATGCGGTGATGGTGTTTTCAATGACATCATCCAGTTCATTTATGATGTTGAACAGTGTAGAGTCCAGTATCAATACCTGAGGGACCCCACTTGTGATAGGCTGCCAGGCCTGAGTTAAAAACATTGATTACCACCCTCTGAATATGGCCCATTAGCCACTCTCCTACTTACATCGCAGGCCACCTGTCCTATCTGCATTTTAGCAGTTTGTCCAGGAGGAGGTTGTGAGAAAGTGTGTTGAAAACTGTTTACCCTGGCTCGGGTGTAACTGAACACCTATTTGATCAGTACAGCACTACCCATAGCTCATATAAAACTTGCTCTGACACTGGCTAGAAAATTGAGTTTTTAGATGTCTAAATCCAAGCCTGAGATATGAATCTGTTTGGATCCATCTATGTTACCCATAAAAAGCATACAGCCAGATTATGAAAAAAGGTGACATGGCATTATACCAAAACAAAGTATGACCTCAAAAAATATAGATTTGATTTGATGCAAGTCACAACATCTTACTTATTTGTATTTCATGTCCTCTTCCTTAAAACTTACTAATTTTTACTCTTACTTATCCCATGTTTGGCAACAAACTCTACAGGCTAACTAGTGGATTACTAGGGTGGTTTGCATATTACCCAGGAAGATGTGACCCTAAACTGTAGGGGAGGCCAGCTTAATAGTAAGAAAGAGAAGTTGAAATGCAAACAGTTTGAAAGCTTCATGATTATTCTTCAGATTGCTATTGACTACTGATATTTCAGTAGTCCTGAGAACTCTATCAGGGCTTCAGCCTATCAAGCTCCACACAAACTTTTTAAATGTCCATTTCTGACCCCTGAAGTATATGATCAAAGCAGTGCAGAATAAGAAGGGGGACCAGACAGGCAAGGGCTTGTTCAGTGAGAGCATGAGAGGGTGGTGGCAATGCCTTAGGCACAGCTTATATCAATCCTGCTCAATTCCAGTATAAGCAGAAGAGCTTCAGCCTAGATTCCATGATGAGAACATCAAGTAACAGTGGTGAGATAAACATACTGCTTGGTTTTTATTACAGCTGCCACTGCAAAAGCAGCCATGACATAATTATGGTTTGACAGAAGAAAGAGAAACAACGCAAATAACAACCATCTGCATTACTTAACACAAAATACTGTGGGGAGATGGGATGACATGAAAGTCACTCCTTGATAATTCTTCTGTAGATTCTATACCACAATGCCCACATAATCTCTCACATGCTCTTTAATCCACTTTAACGATGCATACTAATACTGGAAACATTTCCCTAACTGCATTTGGCAACATATTCTGCAGTGTCTTGGGATACTCCATCCTTACTGGCTACCTGCAATTCTGGTGTAAATCTAGGTTAATTGTTACCATGCAAGATACTAAGGCATCGTTACAGTTCTCTTTTCATTGCAGAACTATCCAAGGGTATCTTCCCAGCTGCACCTGCACCTATTTTCTGAAACTAAGTCAGACTAATCTTATTACTACATAAAGTTTCTTAACTTTTGAGGAAGAGAGAGAAGAAGAAATCAGTCCTGGCTTCATCACTTCTTTTAAATCACGTTCACAGTAAACCTGTTTGTGCTCTATTATAAACCATTCTTCGGCTTTTAAGTTTTCTGCTCTGAACTCGCATTCCCCTGCAAAGCTCAGCACTGTCAGTGTGTAGCACAGGAGTACAATTGCCACCTGTGTGCATAACTAGAGGGGAGAAGATGGAGATACAAGGACATTAAATGCTTGTGCAACTCAGTATTTTACTTCCAAGCTTCAATACGAAGACAAAGTGTTAGCTTCTCCTTGATAACAGTGAGGCAGCACTGACTTCTGGCAAAACACTACTGTAGCTAAGACTTCAGGAGCAATTCCTTTTCACAGAGGAAGCACCAGCAGCACCCTTGTCCCATGATATTCTGATTTGCCATCACCAATTCAAGCTGGAAAGCCAGAAGTGATTTTGGAACTTGTCTTCCATGAGGGGACTGTCCAACAGCACACATGGCTTGATACAGATTCTAAGAGAATTTGAGTTACCAACACATTATTTATATAACCAGAAATGTTTAATCAGAATGACTGATGTAGAAGCATTGAAGAAATAGCCTTACAAACATGGACAATATGCAAGTTTAATCAAGCCAGACTGTTGAATAAAGTGCTCTCCAGATTATGGTAAGTAATATAAATATAATCTTTGAGGATATAAATTTTGTAAGTTATCAGCTAAAAATGCAGCTGTCTCTGTTCAGAAAACTGACACTCTATACATCTAGTTTATACTCAGAATAACCTAGGTACCTGAAGCTGGGATCAGATAGACATCCGTATGAACAACTGTAGTTCATCAGAGTCTTCATGAGAGTTTATCCTCACTTTCAGCATACCATGTTCTCATGGTCCACTGAGACAGAAAGGATTATCTAAAGTCACAGCCTGGATTAGCATTAATAATGAACAAAGTTGGTGTCCCAAGAAAAGCTAGGACACTTTAAATATAAGAAAGTTTTCAAGGAATTTGAAGGAATAAAAATATACAGCTCAATCATATATGTTAGCAAGTCATATCTGGCAATGTTCAGCACAATGCATAGGTAAGCAGAGCAAGATCAAAAGAGCCCGAGGCAACATCAGACTGCAGGTCTACCACTGCCACCTTCCCCACTCTGCCAGGCTCTTCCACTGTCCTAAACTGACAGCACTTCTTATCTGAGGCGGAAAATAAAGGGTTTAATACTTGTTTTGTTTCCCCAAGTATCCACCTTAATGGAGAGACTCTAAAAGAGATCATACATAGCAAGAACTACTCTAACCACATTGTTCTTAAACTATTGGAAGGAGTTCAAACAAACAAACAAAATAGAAAAAAAAATCATTGATAAGGAAGCAAATGCTTGTTTGAGGAGAACAGTGAGAGACTTATTGGTACAGTACCTGTGCAGCAATCTTAATTTAATTTTGAAGTGTGAGGACTACTCCGTGCTCTCTGTATTTCCACTTGTCAACTTTGAGTGCTAATAGAGACAGTCCCATAGTCAGTCTGTGGTATTTGTAGAGATCCAAAGGACCAGAATGTTTCAGCAACAGATACACTACCACTGACACAGTCACTGTGCTGGAGCCACTGCTTAACTTCACACTTCTAGTCTCTTTCCATGAATCCCTCCTTACAGGCATAGGGCTACCTCTCTCCCGAAAGAGAGAAAAGTAAAAAAAATTAAAATTTCCCACTATTTACTTCTAGAGATGATAGCAGCTAATCCAATTTAGAGTGAGTACCTTGTAAGAACTGTAGGAATAACCAATGGCTCTCTAAAAAAACCAAAACCAACCAAACAAACAAAAACAAACAAAAAAAAAACCCACAAAAAACCACACACACCACCAAACCCCCCCCCCAACAAACCAAGCCAAACAAAACAACCCCCAACATACTGTTTATTTGTAACCAAAGCACTTGAGAAGGGAAGGGAGTCAAACCAGTTCATGGTTCACATGGTTGCTTATCTTCCGAAAGGTTTACAAATCTTTGGTCGATTGGGACATCCATAGCTGCTTTAGATTCTTTCATAGGACTTGTATCTTATGAGAACAGCAGCTCTGTCTTTCCTGTGTACATGACTCACAGTGTACCACGTCCAGTTCTCATAATCATTCTTTATGCATTAAAACCATGAAAAACTGCCAATCCAGAGCACAGCCTGTATAATAGCACCTTCTACTTTATCCGAACACAAATCAAGAAAATAAAATTCCAACAAAAACAACCCAGAAAGCAATACTGTTTTAAAATTAATATACACTAACCTTATTCAGTATTGCTCACTGACAACAGAGCACTACAGACACAGAATTAGCCTCAACAGGCTCTCCTTACTACTTACACTAACTGGTTTCATACTCACTCCCAGAAACAAAACAGACTATTTTTCCTCTTTACCAACTCCTGTTTCTATTACCACTGGGTTTTTAAACCTAGTTCTGAAAACATGTGCTTTATTCTCTGAGAAAGGCGTGAAACTGCCACACATCTAGGAATTCTCATGAAAGCAATTGTATATACATAAAAGAAAGTAAAATTACCCAGTCACAGTAGTACCATTGGACCATCATGAGCAGAGTGATTGCTTATAACACAAGACAGACACAAGGATGGAGGATGGGTTGTTTTTAAGTGCAATTTCTTCAGGTCCAACGGTTTTATTTGGCTAGTAACTCTTTTACCATCAGAGGCAGAGGAGGCCAAAACTACTCCTGCCACTTGAAGGCAAGAGAGGGAGTATAAAACCATGTGGAGGCTGCACATTGTTACTCCTACACCGCTGAGAAGTTACTGGTGCACTTTGAGGGTTTAAGTGCACTGAAGTGCCCCATCAAGAAACCTTCTATGCATATTCTGTAAAAATCCTTGGCAGTTCCCAGGCATTAATTATGCTTGCTTCAAGAATAGAAAGCTCCAAACAATACACATCTCAACACTGGCAAGCAGAGTCCTTCAAATACAGACAATGAGAGGCTTCCCCTCCTATCCCACTCCCCCTTCTTTTTTTTAGGTCTGGAAGAGAAACAAATGCAACATAGAATAATTTTCAAAAAAAATCCAATCCTTATCACCATCATCTATTTCTGGTTCAGTTAAGAAGCTATATTAGTTTCACCAGCTGCTTCCAGATTCTGTCTCAAAATGTCCCCTTAGAAACATTAGTGACAGACTTCTGGGAAGGGCAAGAGACTACAGAAAACTAAAATTCAGGTAGTGTTACTACCCACAAAGCAATTCAGTCCTTTGTCTCTTTGAGAAACATGTTCTGGTGGCCTTAGTTTCCTCTTGAATTTTGAGATCAGTCTAATGTAATTGTGCATCAAAGCAAGCTTTGTACTTTAACCTACTTTAGGTCTACCACACTTAAGGAATACACTTTGTCAGAAACAGCCAGGTTGCACATTTCTAGCAGTGCATACTGGGGAAGTGGGATTCTGTGCCTAGACTTTTCTCTAGTTAATCTTGGAAAAAAGAATACCAGATCATACTGAACTTTTGAACTGACACAGTAGGACTGTATTTCTTATTGAGACCACAGTCTGCTATTATTTTAGCTTTAGGATAAATGTTACTTTTGCAGACCTGCTTCGGCTCCACTTAAATGCCCCAGGTAACTGCAAGACTCACGGATGTAAGGAACAATGTTCCATTGGTAAGGAACAAACAGGATATGTAACTCATCTCTCCTGAATCCAGTGTGAGATCATCATGTTACACTGTGGCTACCGTCATTTAATTAAATACCTTCAACTGCTATGAACTGACCTTTCCCCTAAGGACAAGTAAGTGCTAGACATCAAGCTGCAGAGTCATCTGCTTAGGAGCACACTCTCGCTTCTTCCTCGTATCTGGACACCATGTGGATGATAAGAATTAATGTGCCAGAAGCAGAGCAGTTTGCAGGGAGGACAGTATCTCAGCTGGGAGGAGAAGAGAGCTACAGCCATCCCAGTGCATTATTTGTTTTCCTTTCCAGTAGCTTCTAAGTTATAAAAAGTTCCGAAAGCAGAACTAGCCATCATGTGCACATCCAGCTTTCATTCAAAGAAAAAAAAAAAAGGCAGCCTTAAATAAATAATTAATTCTAGATCTCTCTGCTGTGCAAAATAACGCATGGAACAACCACCTAAGGAACAAATGCTTCAGGGTAAGAAGTCACACCTTGCCCATCAGCTAATTAATGTATGATGAATATGTCTCCACTGGTACTTACATGAACTAGCTGAACACAATATGCTACATACAGTAGCATATACAGTTACTGTACAGCAACAATAGCTACACACAGTAAAGCTTTCATTAGTCAGCCCTGAGAAGCAGCTACACTGGTAGTTCTAAAGATCTGCAGCCAGAGGTCCTAGGCAGAAAGGCTGACCAGAAGGGATGCAAGGCACACTGCTCTTCTTTCAGGGAATGTGAATAAAAAGCTACCAGAAACACTTTTCTACTAAAAAGCCTCATCCCCTGAAACAGGATAGGAAGGATGCATTACGGTACTCTCAACTAAGAGGAGAATGAAGACAGATTGACCATCTGGGTAAGACACAGACATAGGATAAGAGTTTTATTTCTTTTAAAATAAATCTGCAACTATAATTTGTTTAAAAATGAACAACATTGTACTGAAAAGGCAATTCAGCCCACGTCACTGATCATTAACGTCAATATTCATGCAATTTTCCCTGTTCCTAGGGAAATACAAGCCCCGTGGAACAGCTCAAAGACCAGAAAATGCAGGCTGTTACAGGCTAATAAAGACACCTAATCTGGTGGTAGGAGACCCTTAACTGAAGACCATCTCTTGACTAAAGGTTATGTTTTCTCTTTTTTATTTATCAGAGAATCTCTTTCTCTTCTTGTGCTACTCTACAGCATCTGAAAAACATCAGTCTGAGGAAGCGAGTATTTGTTCAGGAGAAGTGTAAGTCAGCATGGAGTTATATATGAAAAATAAACTTGAAGTAAAAGTACACCTTTCATTTGCCCCTTGCAGTCAGCAGACCATACATTGTCAGTATAATTATGAGCTGTACAAGGTATCACAAGTCCCGTTTCAAGATCACACATCTTTTTTACATGGATAAAAACTTATGTACAACACTGCAAAGAGAAGTCCTACAAGTGGGGGGGGGAGAACCAAGCCAGTAATTTGTCTGTCCATTGTGCACTGTTCTTAGTATCCCAAGCTCTGTGGTTTTGTGATTGATTGCTTTTTTAAAAGCAATCATCCATCCTTACCTTCTCAACACCAGCTAAAGCGTATGGAGATTGACAAGAATTGAACTGCACCAACCAGCTGCAACTGCTTAGTCTGTGTTACACAAACTCACCAGCATTGCTGACTTAACTGATGTGACTTATGATGTCCAGTTTTCAATTCTATCTACTTCTCAGGAAAGATGGAAAACTACAGACACTTGCTGAGGGAAAACAGGATGGCTGCAGGCTTAAGCCCTTGACTGCTCTGAAGGAAAGTTTGATAAATACATGCTGAAACTAGACAACTACAGAGCAAGTGGTAGAGAGGAAGCAGAAGAGTAGAGATTCTTCCCACATTGGTTTTAAATAAATGCTGCTCACAGGAACAGTAGACTATCTTGAAACAGATCAGATCTTCCAATTTCAGAGTTACAAGATAAATATCCTCGTACTAGATAACAGTTTTTATATTAGAAAAATTGTTTGATCTATGTTGCTAGGATAGGTTCCCTTCAAACATATGTTAGGAAATTTATTAATTTTTATTTATTTAATTCATTTTCCTGGGACAGGAATCTCTGATATGGCAGGGTTTAGACAGAAAAAACCCAACACCTTTCCACAAGATTTTTGGCAAGAACTATACTTGTTTCTTTTGTGTTTGTGCATGCAGGTACATAAAGAAAAACTGCACAAAGCATACAAATAAATACACTCACCTTCATTATTAAATTTAGATGTAGGAGATAGCATAGAAGGCAAGGCAAAGATGATTGACCAATTCACAGAAAGCATAAAGAAGAAAAGATTTTAAACAAATTCTTTTACTGCAAGAGAATAGGAACTTGCTCAGGGTCAGTGACTGAATCTCTAAGAATAACATCTTCCCGATCTTTGAAACATCCAATGCCAGCCAAGCTATGTACTTCTTACAGACTGTTTTGACAAGAAGAGTAGTGATACTGATAAAAAGCAAAGTTAAGTCACGTTGTCATTGTGTAAAATCTTAGTACTTGGCTATCAAAAGACTTATTGCATGCAAACCACCTATGTCACATCACAGCAGTCAAGCTACTCTTGCAGAAGTTAGCAGTGCTATGGCTTTTATTCTGTTAAATAGACATACACAGTATTCACATTTAAACTAATTCTGGTAACTAAATTGCTAGAGGATGCAGTCAGATGAAATGTGAAACTACGTTTCAACATTTAAAGATTTTTTCGCTTCAGATAGGATGAACGGACTTAGAAGTTCAAGCCAAAGCAGTAGTGGCGAGTACTATTTCATCACATGGCTTACAATAAAGTTCAACTGGAAGCTGAAGATTTTTAAAACCAAGAAATATTAGCCTGTATTTTTAAAGTCATAGATTAGCCTTCACTAGATAAACCCCGAAGGAGCCAGACCTTCTCCCCACCACCCCTTCCTATCACAGTGACTCACATCATAAACTGCAAATAGAGTTTACAAGGCTGTTAAGATCAAGCCCATTCATGAACCCAAATGCTCTTTCAATAATAAAATGAATGTATAAACTTACTTATAATCATATAACACTTATATGCCACAAGCACTGACAAAGACTAGAACAAAGATGGTTATGAAGGTAAGAGACCACAAAGAGGAAGTGGCACATATATAACAGGGAAAGAAGATTTCGGGAGACAAGCAGGAAAGAATGGGTAAAAATTTAACTATCATGGTAAGTTTCAGAATGCCCATTTTTAAATGAAACTCTGGAGTTGAGCCAAGTGACTTTAGTATGCTTTACATGAGGCCCTCGGAGTGGGAAATAACTCATTCATTCTTGTTTCTAAAAATGAACACTAAAAATCTCAATGCTTACATTATCTACACACACCATGTCTGCATGTTGAGCCTGGAATTCACAGTACTAAGGAGATTTGTAGGGTGGGAGATGAGGAGGAGGGAAAGGGAGACCTTATCAAGGACTGGAGACAGGAGAAAAGCCATCTGCAGCAGTCATTCAAAGAGAACAAACTAAAGCTTTCTTTTTCTATACAAGCATACCTTCAATCATGTAACCACAGGAAAAAAAAAACAACCTACATTTGCAACATTCTCCTTAAAGACTTCACATTCCTTATAGATTTTCCTCTAGACAATTTGGTTTTTTTCAAGTCAAAACCAGTCTTCTTTATCCCCTTCTCCCTTCTTTTTAAATACACTGGTACTCCATTTAGTCTGAACAAACTTTTAATAACAGGCAACATTGAGAAACTTATCTCAAAGTACACTGGGCCATGCATGACCTTCTCATTCTATTTTTGGAGACTGTGAGGACCCCTGAAACTGACCTGATAAGAACAATTCCAGTAGAGTACAAATATTTTATAGATACATGTTTCATTTTTATTCCTCCAGCAGTAAAAATTGTTTTCTAGTAAACAAAGTAAAAACATTCAGAATGTAAATGTTTTTAATGTAAACTCAATGAAATTTTGAGTGCATTTTACTATTGATGGTACTAATGCAGGCTCCTTCCATACAGGATTATGTATTGCAGGAAATGTCTGAATATAAGTTCCTGTTTTTCCCCAGGTAGACATAATTTTTCAATTACATACACACACTATCAATGCATAGACAAGAAAAGTGCAACACCTGGTCTTTTAATTTTTTCACTGGAGTTCAACAGAGTGGAAGTCAGCACTCCCCTGTTCAAAAGCCTCCTGTAAATGCCTAAAGGTATCAATGACACTGTATCAGAACAGTCAGGAGACTTAAACTGACATATCTTGGGCAAATGTTCCACTGATGTTTGTGCAGAATGATGTCAGGGACAGGTTAATTGCCTTGGTTTTCTATTAATCCTGTTACTAGTGAGATATTTAATCTACTAAGTCAGCTTTGAAGCTCTTCACTAGGTAAAGACAGAGGTACTTTAACCATACGCAGCTTTTTGCTATGTAAGCAGGAACTGGCTTAAGGATTATCTTTACAACTGTTCCAATTTGACTGGAATTCTAAAAATGCACTGGCCTCCAGAAAAACCAAGCTGTAACTGGCACGCTATCACCTTATCTGAATCCAGAGTGTATCTGAAAGACTTTTAGCGAGTGTGGATTTACGACAAAAGCCACCCATCTCTTTCAGCATTGCTTGTCTGCTCTCCTAATATGATCATTCGGTCTTTGTATTAGAACCCTTGAAGCTGCCTCATTTCTTCACTGTGAGGTTAAGAGAGCACTGGAACAGGCTGTGCAGAGAGGTGGTGGAATCTCTGTCTCTGGAGACTTTCAAAAGCTGCCTGGACTTCTTCCTGTGTGATGCTGCTCTGGAAGGGGGGTGGACTAGATGATATTTATAGGTCCCTTCCAATCCCTACTATTCTGCATCTGTGTGTGTGTGTGCTTCTCACCATTCTCATCTTCTTTTCATCAGGAGTAACAGCATGGTACCTTGAGCAAGTAAAAGCCAAAATCAAACACAAACACCAAATATTTTCTTTTTGCTAATGCATGCTAAGTTTTGCTTGCTGAAGAGTCAAGTACAGTTTTCACCGGGGTGGTATTAGGCAGGACCAGTTAATATGATTACACCAGGTCCCATTCTCCAGGCTGATGCAGCTCTGTGGGCTCCTCTATTATTGTACAGCACATAGACTATACTGAGGCTGAATATTGTGCACATTAGAACACAGAGCTCCTGCTAAAGATCTTTTACAAGCTCATTCAACAACACCTCTGAAACAACAGAAAAGAATTAACGTATTTTCTGGGCCATCATCTCTCTGCCTGCTTGCTTATAAGACTCTATCAAGTCCCTCAGAAACATACAAACAACCTACAAGTCATGGGGGAGTTGAGGTTACCTACTGAAATAGGCCAAACAGGTAACAGTTTTGTCAGCTAATGGGCTACATCTTTTTAAGCTCCCCTTCTCCACTCATTTAAGGATAACAACTTAGCAGATGAGACACATAATTGAATATCATCACTTCTAAATTTACAGACCTGGAGACTGAAATAAAGAGACTGAAATTGCCAGTCTTGAACACATTCTTCCCAGTAATCTAGCAGAGGTGGCCCCAGAAATCTGTCAGGGGGGCAATGTAGTGCCGTATGGTGATGTAAACCACCACAAAACAGATCAGGCATATTTTAGTTTGTTTTCCAGTGAGGGTCTTGTTACTGGTTCTATTGTGCACATTACTGCTATAGTCTACATACACCAAATAAACACGCTTTGTGAATCTCGCTTCAAATTTATCCATGCCGAATCATACTTGACTGCTTAGCTTTTATGCAGAGATAACCTGCTTAGTGGCAGAGAGGGAAGCATTCTGTTTCTTTAGCCTTGAGCTTAGCAAGACTTTCAAGAGAATCGCAGAACCTGTTGGAAGGGACCTCTGAAAGTCACCTGATACAGTCCCCCTCCTCAAGCAGGGCCACCAACAGCCAGCTGCTGAGGACTGTATCCAGGCAGCTTTTGAATACCTCCCAGGATGAAGAATCCACAACCTCCCTGAGCAGCTTGTTACAGTGTTCAGTCACCTTCCCAGTATCTTTGTAACCAAGCTGGAAACATGGGTTAGATGAGTAGACTACAGTGAGGTCAGACACTGGCTGGACTGAGCAATTAATTGGTGGTTCAAGTGACAGCGAATTCTTGCAGCATTCCTCAAGGGTCAATACTGAAGCTGATACTGTTTAACATCTTCACCAGGGCCAGGACTGCCATTCAAAGGGGCCTTGACAGGCCAAAAGAAAAAAAAAAATTCTCAACAGAAAATTCAAGAAGTTTGACAAAGGCAAGTGAAAAATCCTGCACCTGGAATGGAAGAACCCCATATTGAGATTATCAGTCCAAGAAGATAACCAGATACTTTTACTTGGTTGCAGACTGGCTAGGCTGCAGCTCTGCAACCTTGGGGTTGCAGGGTATGGGAGGAGTGTCCAGGTGGACAAGATAGAAATGAGTCAGTAGTGTGCTCTTGCAGCAGAAAAGGCAACCTCAGTGCTGGGCTGCATCAGCAAAAACATAAGCCAGCAGTTTCAGGGAAATATTAGCCTCCTCCATTCAACATAAATAAAGCTATGTCTGAAATACTGTGTCCAGCTGTGGGTTCCCTAGCACAAGAGAGACAACGCCACATTGGTGGAAGTCCAGCAGAGGGCCAAGGAGAAGCTGGAGCAGGTCCATTTGTTTAGCCTGGAGGATGATACAGCTACAACCTCCCACTATCGACAGTGGCATTATAGAGAAGACAGAGCCAGACCCTCCTTAGATGTGCACAGTAATAGGGCAGGTAAAAACTCTCAACAAAGGAAATTTAAATTGAGTGCAAGAAAATACATGTCCACAACAAATGCAGTTGAGCATTGGATCAAGTACCCAAAGACTCTGTAGAATATCCACCCTTGCAGATATTCAAAGCTTGGGTGGAGAGGGACCTGAGCATCATAATCAAATGTTCAAGTTAGCCCTGCTTTGAACAGGCGATTAAATTAGTTGGCCTCAAGACTTAAATTACTTTATGATCTGCCTGGAGCATGTGAGGCTTCTGACATGAAGAGTGTTTAGATATCTCTGTTAAAGAACTACACGGAATCACTTTCTGAAGCAGTAATATGTGGTCCTTATCACCTTCTACATTTGGACTTCTAACAGTGGATTCTATATCCTTGCAGAGCTCTGCATCTATGCACATCAACAAAAGGTGAAGCCTTTACCTCACATTCTTCATAATCCAAGTCTAGATGGCAGTATATAATACTAGTTTGTTAGATAAAAGTACAGTAGAACCCAGATTAGATTTAAGAATAACATGGGAACTTATAGCACCACTCTGATTCATATGATTTTGTATTCCTTATCAATAATTTTCATATCATGAATGCCAACAGCTTAACAGAAATGCTTACTACATCACATTGATCTCAATTTTATATTTCACTTTTATATATTTATATTTCAAGTCATTTCTGTTTCTCATCATCAATAAATATATTTTTCTAGCACAGTTGATCTAATAGTAGGACAACACTAGTAAACCTAAAGTAAGCAGCCATACATGCACATACACACATTCTTGGGTTTGTCAGTTTATCTACGAGGAATAGAACTTTATCCAGTTGACTAAAATTAAAACAATTGCATGACAATTATATAACCACTGTTGTCACAGAACATTCTTTTAGTATAAGGGGAAAAAACAAACGCAAAAATCAACCAAACAAAAAATAACAAACAAAAAAATCCAGTTGCATCCTCTTTCATATTTCAGAGAACTCATTCTCAGAGGCAGAAATCTCTTGTCATTAAAAAAAATAATAAAAAGGAAAAAAAAAAAAAAAGATACTAACTGAACATTTTTCACTGCTGTTCTGTTTTATAAGGCACTAAGAGTTTCCACTGCCCACCTATTCCATTCAGAGTAACACTGCAGGCACACAGGACTTACAAAACACGTAACTGATCACATTTTTGTAAATCATGTAGCTGGCAGAACATGGGAGAGCCCACATAATTCTCTTTCCTCACACAGTTTGGCAAAGCAGAAGGCAATATACCAAACCTAAACAAAGTTTCAGGGCATTGCTCAATCACAATCAAGAGATGATGCATTTCTAGTTTTCATGCTAATGGAATTCAGGTTAAACGCTTCATGTTAACAACTTTCAGATGTCTAGATATGTAAAAGACAAAATTGCAATATCTCAGATTAGATGAAAGGTTTTGTCCTACCTGCACAAAGGTAAGCCAGCAGAGTTTGTGCCAGAGAAATCAGAATCTAGTCTTATCATTAAAATGTTAGCTAGGTCCCCTCAAGGTGGGAAAATGAAGATGTGTTTAATAGGTAGTATGTACTGGAGGGAACAGTAGTTAAAGGGACTAGCCCTCTCTTGAGTGGATGAGTAACATAATCCAGTGTGATATATACTGCCTTTGATGAAACCAAGAATGAAATGTAGATAAGATTTTAATAAACTTCAAGATTGCTTGTCTAGTTCGAGCCTTCCCACGAGACTTTCTAAAGACACACACAGGGATGACATCACACATCCATAACAACATGACAGCTGCTCGATACCTCACTGAAACAGAGCCCTCTTTTCAACTAGAAGTTATATCCCAGACAAATATAAATTAAAAAAAAATCAAAGACATGCACAGTAACACAAGGAATAAGGTATGAAAAAAAACTGGCAGCTTTCTTCATGGCTATCTACTCAGAAGGTTTTAGATTTTTTTTTTTTTTCAGTATAAGCATAGATTTGACAGTAGATGTGTCGTTCAAGTGGAATGAAATAAGTTCAGAGGAACAGATGTTGCTACACAACTAAATTCTCTATCTAGTTTTATACCCCTTATCGCAGCAATTAAATTTTCTGAAATCTGCTTGAAGGTAGTCAGATGGACATGATTTATATGCTAATAAACACTAAACTTTCTATTCTCTTAAATGAATGAAAGTTATTACCCCGCTGCCCCCCCAATTTATTGTAAGTACCAGCCAGAGAGATAGATTCAAGTAAAGCCAGAAAGGCGATCTTTAATTTCAGTGTATTTTCCTGTAGGTTGTAAGACTGAAATCCCATTCTTTGCTTAAAGCACAAGACCTTGTATCAGTATGGAATTTGAAACCCTTTTTCTTGTAAGTCCAGAATCATAGGTAAAGCCAAAAGAAGGCATTTTTAACCGAGACACGAGTTGAAAAGTGCACACTCCTATTACAGCCCCACCTAGAACGGGCACTGAGCAAACGGGGTAACCACACATTTTTAAGGTCTTTAAAGACAGCCCTGTTTCTGAAATTGCCACTCTGGAGGTTTCCAATTCCCAAAAGAAGGAAAAGA
>VWZY01006572.1:14193-47474 GCA_013399075.1 Chloroceryle aenea | reverse complement strand
GGGAGAACTTTTGCCCTAGTTGAAGCGTTATATTAGAGTTTGTTATTCGTGCTTAAGCAAGAGGAAGAGGAAACTTCACAGAGCCTTAAGCAGAGAGGCACCGATCAGAGCCGCCAGCAAGCGCCCACAAAAGGCCACCGCAGCCACCTTCACCCACACTGGTCCCCTTTTCAACAACACGGAAACCCTTCGCATCCCCTCCTAAACCCCTCCATCACCCCCTCCCTACCTTCCACCGAGCGCCCGATGCTGTGNGTCGCCGAGCCGCCCGCTGGCCCCGCTCTGGGCGGTGTCCAGGGGAAACGGCGCGGCCACGGTTTGGCGACTCCCTTCCTGCTCGTTTTGCCTCGTTTCTCTTTCTGGAGGTGATGAGGGGTGTCTGGAGGAGGCGGGGAAAGGAAAGGAGGAGAGCAAAAGTTCATGTTTTGTTTTTTGGTGGTTGCTTTGAAGAAGGGTTGTTTAAAAAACCCAAACAACAACAAAAAGCAACCACTGAAACAAACAAAACAACAGCAATAACAAAAACACACACACAAACGCAACCCACGTTTGTTTGTTTGACTGATTGATTGATTGTTTTTTCCTGTGAGGTGTGACAGCAGCCCGGCTCCGGCTGATAGGCACCGTTCGCGCCAGGGCTCTTCCTCCGCGCCTGTGTGTCCTGGGGTGCGATCAGGGTGTCAGCACCTGGGGTCCAGAGAGAAAACCTCCTATGTGCAGAGGGGCTCTTCAAGCACTCTGGCTGCCCAAAATAACAAAATCTCCGCCTAGCTTGCCTCTTTTTTTTTTAAGGTGAGTTTTTCATAGGTTTTTATTCACTTGCTGAAAGGACTGGATCATATCTACAAAATTAAAAGCTTTTATTGGTTTTGCAGTAACCACATTGCCTCGGGGATATCTTAGTCTTGGGATGTACCACAAAGATGTTTTCATCACTTTTTATTGTTTTTAAGATTGAATAGGACTAAGAAAAAAGAAGCTGACCTTCAGAAAAAAAAAAATAGGATGGTATATAAATTTATTTAAAAATATTATGAGGAAATAGCTGAGTGTTAAAATACACCTATTTGTAAATTCTGCATCATTTTTCTGAGAAAAAAAAATGGCCAATTTCTCATTATAACCAGCAGCAGGATTTTACCCAATGCCTTCTGAAGTTTGCTGTGCTGATCAATGTCAGAAAAAGGTTACTGAAGGAAATGAACATATGAGGCAATTCCAAATGACAATGCATACATTCTGAATAGAAGATGCTATATTTAATAAAAAGCTCTTGTTAAGTAAAAAAGTTATTGTTAAATTAAAAGGTTTGGGTTTTTTAACCAAAGCTGTAAGAAAAACATTAAACTATAATGAAAATATCTGTAGTATATGTATGTACCAGAAGCATATACAGCTAAATATGGTGATACAATATCTATATTCAGACTCCTTGAGTATTCTTAGCTCATGGGAGGGACTTCCATATCACGTATGACAAGGGATGTATGCAATGTACAAGGCTGCTTGGTTAGAAGAGATATATTAGGCTTCTGTTGAATAGTGTTCCTTCAAGCATGGTATTTTGGGGGAGGGGACAGCCCTAGATCCTTTCTCCCATACTCAGGCACCATCATATTTTAAATCCTGTAGCTTGACAATAAATTCTCTCATCTATCACAAAAGAAAAGTCTTGCAAGACCTAAATATGGATGTCTTTTACCATCTTTACATATACATAAAAAGTTAACAGAGTTACTTGCATTTGCTACTTAGAATGGGAGAGAAACTGTGATGTTACACAGCAAACATGTCTGTAGAGAAGCAGGAGGAGCTTCACATTTCAGTTTGTAAGACTTGAATATATATATTTATAGGCTCCTTGAAAGATGATCTGGAGACACCACTTGAGTAAGCAGGGAAGAAAATATGCTCAGGTGGTAATCCAACATATACATACTTGTAAACTGTCCCAAGATAATCACATGAAATCAGAGAACTCTGACTCCAAGACAAGTAGGGTGTTGGCAACTTGGTAAAAATCACAGGGGGCTGTAAAAACAATGTCACTGAAACGACAAAAATCACCTTTGATACCAGTTAATCACATAGTGTTATCTCCTTTGGAAATTACACCATCCTTTAATGTATCCAACATAACAATGAATAAATGAGAACATGACTTTATTTAGGAATGTTCACAAAGATAGATTGTTTCCATGCCAAATGCTTGCAAGTTAAGGCAAGTCAGCATGTTTGGCAATATTTGAGTCACACGTGACAGAATCAAACTTTTATTGTATTTTTTTTTCCCTCAGGCCTGCACAAAGCTCAGAGATACCTGTTGCTCTTTTGAGAAGGTAAGTTTAATCCAACCTGGGCAAATAATACTCTGGTATACACGGTTGGGGGTAAAAGTCAGTAATGAAGACCAAATCCTGTATGAAATTAGGTCAGTGATAAATCTCCCATTGGCCTCAGCAGCTCAAAATCAGGGACTACGTGTCTGAACCTGATGGCAGTTATTGTTCACAGCACAGCATTGGACACTGACCCCTAGAAGGAAGCGAGACAGTGGAGGCTTATTACTGTAAACACCATTGATTGTTACCTCAGTGTTATACTGGATCGTCCATTCAAAAGTATTCAACAAGTAACTATTAAAACTGCCACCTGAGCAGGGGCTTTGTAGGAAAATATGCAAATTTTGACGTGGAATTCGCACCCGTGGATCTCAGCAGGGAGTTGCTTGGGAGAGTATTGGGGTGGTGTCATGATGTGAGTAGCTGTGTTGCCCTCTAGTGACAGGTAGAGAAAATCCCGTCACAAGCAACAGGTACGAAAAATTCCTCTTGACCCAACAGTTATGGAGCACCGTAAGCACGTTTCACGGACACGCAGTTAAGCTAGCTATCAGCAGTAAAAAGATCTTCAGGAAGCCTTTGTGATTTTGGAGAGCCATTCACAGAGGTGGTCTTGAAATTTGAAATCTTACTCAGTGTTTTGTCGTATTCCGTGCAGTGTTTCTGCAATTTCCAAAGGCTTTTCCAAGAAAGAATGTGTGCCCCACATTATAACTAAAGCTTCAAAACTTTCTTGGTCAGAAATACAAAGAGGTCACTGACAAGGATTGAGTTTTTTAAAGATCATCACTGCTATTAAAACTTTCTGATTTGAAATCACATCCTAGGAATACAGTCTACAGATTCATGTTCTTTGCACTGATGTAACACCAAAGACCTGTCAGTCAGATTACTATCGTGGGAAAATCATGAGAATAAAGGCTTTCTTAAGTAGATGGACTAGACAAGTGAGTTCAGCACAAGTGTTGACACAGGCATATGAATTTGATAGAACAGCACAGTCCTGGATTAGTGTAAACCTTGATACCAATTACGCCAATGAACAGCAATGAAGCCGTTCTAGTGTGATGAATTAACAGGCTGATGTTAGCATGGTGAAAGACAGATTCCCTACATGAAAGAGCACAAAAGCACCAGAAACTGCTCAAACATTCACCAACTTAGTAGTTGTCTCTAGCACACAGGCAGTTGTCAGCTGAGACTTGCATATTTGGTTCCTAAATCTCCTTGCCTCCATCCCAACACAAGGATTACCCTGGAGAAGAAAGGGATACCCCGCTGTGTCTGGTAATCTGCAATTAGAAAATGATCCCGAGGGGGACTATTAGCAGCTGGTATAGTTTAATGCTGTCCAGACAAGCACTGAATTAGCTGGAGAATCTGGAACCACAACTAGCTGCCTGACAAGCCTCTCACTCATCCCATTTTACAAACAGCAAGATCTGCATACAGAAGTGATTTTGAGCTACTGTATGACAACACATTGTCATGTGCTGTGGTGGAACAGGTCAGTTCTGCTCCACAGGGGGCTGAAGTGTGGGAACATGATCTTGTTCAAGACCAATGTCTTGAGTGTTGTCTTTTGGGTATTGTAATACAATTGCAAAATGTTTGGCTTTATCATTCTCCTACTAAATTGTCTTATACTTGCCCTTTCAGCAGTTCACACAGAATTAGATGTAATTTGAAAATAAATTATCTTTGAAATGAGAGAAATTAATTTTGCACCTGTGGCCTAATAGGTCCCTGGGTAGGGGAGAGCACAGGACTAAGAATGGGGAAAACCAGGAAGGTTTGATAGGAATTTCAGTGGGCTGGGGACCAATGGATTTCAGGGAATAAATGGGAAGAAGGAAGGTGAGAAATGTCTGTCGAGGACTTATGGAGGTGGGAGGACTGGAGCCTGGGGAGAAGGTACTGGGAGGTAGGAGGGGTATATATAGATACTGCTGTAGGGTAACTTCAATTGAGAAGATTCTGGGAGGGGTCATATGCAAAAGGACTGAGAGGACTGTTCACTAACATCTTTCTAATCTGACCCCAGGATAATAAAATTTGAGGGATTTAAGATGTTGACATAGCATCTTGTCAGGTCTGCTAATTTGTATATAAAATGCATGGCAGTTAATACCATGGAAATTACAGAGATTCTTCATAGCTGATTTCTTGTTGATGTTAAGCAATACTTTTGAGTAATCTGATATTTGTCCTAAGAACTGGACTCATTTCAGGTTTCAGTGTTTGGAAAATTCATCAAGCTTTGAAATAGTATTTTGCAGTTTTTGCTAACCACCTTCAGATTAAAGTATCTTCCTAATTGCCATAGTCAAGAACAATGGAACACTCTTACAAACAATGATGGCCAGTTTGTCTCTTTAAACAAAATTCTGCCAGGCCACTTAGCATATCTGCTTCAAGTAAACAATGGTGCCATTTCCTGAACAAGAAATTAAGACATTTTTTGAAAAACTGGTTGTGTAATAAAGCATATTTCTCTGCACTGATTTATGCATAATGGGTCTCTACAGAGACAACCAAATAAACAAGTATGTACTGAAATCTCCTACCAGTGAAAAGTGGACATTGTGATGTTTTAAACTAACCTTTTTCTTTTGTGAGACAAAGGAGAAGGGAGCTTTCTAGATGTACAATTTGCTGATCAGGAGTTTAAAGATGAATGTTTAGTGGTGCAATAAACAAATACGTCACTTGCTTGACCTCACTGAAGGCAGTAGGCAAGTCTTTTCTTGAATTAATCTGTACTGCCTATATACTGGTTAGACTGACATTTATTAAACCATATGGCTTTGTAAAGGCTCTGTTTATCCAAAGATACAGGTATGGTTTTGTGGCCAGCTTAAATCAACCTGAAACTGAGCTGTCCCTGAGAGAGGCATCCATGCACCCAACCCTGCCCCTTCCCTTCTGCCAGTGTGAGCATTCAGGAAGTCATGTGGTCAGTTGGATTGGGGAACTGGTGCATGTGTAATGCAACCCAAACACATACAGAGTCCAAAAAATGCCTTCTTTTTCACCTGGCTCAGCTTCTTGATCCAGCCCATACAATCACTGGCCTCTGCATAGGGAACAGAAGGGCTAGATGGCCCAGGGAGAGTGGAAATGAACTGAGAGGAAGAAAGAGGAGCCTTATCTCACTTGCATTGGTAATCTGTTTTGGCAATCTTCCACACAGGAAGCCTGAAAAATACACAAGAAAAACATGAATTCCTCAGAGCCCCTGTGTTAAGTGGATTGCTAAATGAAGATAACTTGAAGGATGTCCTCATTTCAAGTCGTCTATTCAAATTTCCATAACAGATAGCAAAGATGAATGTTGCATGCATTACAAGGATTGACATACTGCATACCAAAAGCAGTTCCGTAGCTGTCAATTGTTTTTCATGTAGTTTTATTTATTGTTCATCCTACAGGGTGTTTATGGAGCCTCAGTCTGCCAATTTTGTTACACACTGCCACAAAATGTGAGCCTTAACTTTACCATAACTGCTACTGTGCAAGCTTAGCTACGTGACAGATTCTATCTTTGATCAAAGATTGGAGTGTTCAGAGAACTGGCCCTCAAAAGTATCTTCTTGTGGGCTGATACTTTAAATTGCACTATGTATTACAAAAATTGCCATGGATTGTCATGGATATAGGTATCTGATCACACAAAAACTTCCATTTCCCATATCTGCCTTCTTTGAGCACAATTTCAAATTGTCCTAATATTCATAGCTCTGTTGTGCCCTGACATTTGGTACTATTTCAAAGTGGCTATCACAATTATAAATTAATTTACAATATAAGCCTAATGTGATTGCTGGCTTACTTATGGTACAGATCTTAGATTCATGGTGGCAGATAGATTTTTGACAGGACTGGAATGTTAGCCAGTTCTTGTATGAACTGAGGAAAGTTCTTGCTTTTATTTTACTTCTGATCATTTTAAATAATGGGATAAACTGAAAGGAGAACCTGAGTTGGCAGAACTTGCCTGTTCTCCTGATCCTATGATGTAAGATATATTAATGTAAACTCAGGATTTTTGCTTGTCTTGGTTCCCGTAGATTCCCATTTCATGAGACCAGGCCTCTATATTTGGCCTTTTTAGTCTAGATGTAACCAAAATGGGTTGTCACTCTGCTAGATCATTTTATCAGACTTTATTTGCCTTTAAACAAAGGATTATTTCTTTCCACCGGATGTGAGAAAAAAATGCACAAAATATTATTATTCCTTGCCCAAGTTTATATCTAGGACATTATTCTTTATAAACGCACCAAAATTTATTTCTTCCTCTCCAGCCAGTGTTGTCTTAATTACTCTCAGTATTTTTGGTACTTTTGTCTAGATCTAGAATTTCAAAAAAGATCTCTATTTATTGTCCAGCCGTACCCATCTGCAGATACAGAATCTGAGCCAGTAAATCACACAACCATATGTTCAACAGCTTTAAACTTATGCCAGAGTTCCCTTGACTTCATTCACAGCATATTATTCAGATGACATGTGTGCTATCTTGTAGGAGAGGGAGTAGGCTTGGGAGCTTTCATTGTTGGGGCTTCTACTGTTCTGGAAATGTTTGTCTTCATTAGTCACTCTAGAGTTTACATTGCTTTATATAAAACCAGAGTTGATCCATGAACATATGCATCTGTGATTTCTATTGTGTCTTCTTTTAATGATCTGGGCTCAGAATTCTGGTCATTATTAATTCCTCGAATCCTATATTAAAACAAAATTATAGTGAGTTTCTAGGCCAATAGTGGTTTAATCAACTTTCCCTGCCTTATATGGGTGTTTTATCTGGTTAAAATATGATAGTGTTGTTTACTCTTGTTTGAAGATCTTTTCCTTTCTGTGTTTATGTACTGTTCAGAACTGATTAATGTGGGAAAAAAATATTACTTCAGCCTCTTTGAAGAATTAAAAAAGTGGGAATGATTTCTCCTTCTGCTCCATTCAAGATTCTAGACTCTTCAGACTCAGTTTTGCATTGCCCTGTGTTGTCATTTATGTACATAGAGTAATTGAAGAACATGTAAAATTGATATATTGGCATTTTTCATACATTTGTCACTGATGTATTGACTGGGCTGCAGAGAATAGGTCTACTATCTTTTGACATTTGGCAAAGACCATGGGCAAGTGCAATGAAAACAATGCTGCTTTCAGAAGCTTTGTATTTATTTAATTGCTGAATTGTGTCAGTAGCAGTAATTAGAAAGACATGGTGGTTGCACTATTTTGGCTGAACTTGTAGACAGCAATAGGTCATTCAAAATGTTTATTGAAAGTCAAAAATGCTCTAAAAGCAAGGCAACAATGCATGTATCATAAACATGGTAAGAACATTGGTTCACATGTATGGAGTAACTGATGTTGCGCTAGCAACTGCATGAACTTCCACAGAATATGGAGGCCATGGTAAACAGTCTTCACTTCTGGCTGCTGGAAAACCAAACATCACCATATTCTTTTCTTTGGATTCTATAATGAAAGTTTTACCATTGGTTTTACTGCTTGCCACAATGCTGAGGGATGGTTCCAGTATCTCAATGAACTTGAGACCAGAGAGACTGGAGTCCCTGACCAGAGCAAGCCTCAGAGGTGATGGAGATGTACAGGGATTAAAGAAACCTTCAGGTTTTCAGTAAGGGCTGGTCTGTCAGCATCTCCCACTCAACTCTGTTCTATTTCTGTTCAGGAATGACCTCAAAAAAACGTTCACAGGAAAGTGTTACAAATATAGGTATATTTCCACAGACAGAACATGTGGCAAAAGGCTTCGACAAACTTTGAATTTAACTAATTTTAATGGAAGCTTTTAATTTATATTCTCCACCCTGTTCTGCAAATCTCAGACATGATTCTAATTTCAATATGTTTAGAAGTACAAAAGAGCAGCTTTTAATACAATATTTTAGTTTCTTCCTTTGAAGTATCTTCTCTTTATGACTTCATAGAGATTCATTTAAAATCTCTTCTCATATACAGTATTAACTTTTCTGAGGAGAATTAATAGTGTGACCTCAGTTTACAAAGTGATCCTCTACTTGATGTGTACAGAAATGAAAAAATATTAGTAGAGTTGTAAAATCTAGCATAGAATGAAGAATTCTGACACAACAGTTTGTCCCAGGTTTGTGAAGGATTCCCAGTTCACAAAGGACACCACTCACACACACATCTAATAAGCAAAACCAATTTTATTCAAGTACTCACACGACTAATAAGCAAACCCCAGTATTATTCACGCAAATCCAGCTAGTTACCTGACATCCCAATATACAAACTGACCCCAAGGTGGTAGACAAACTGCCGAGCAGGAGGGAGCATAGCACAGTGCTTGGGAAGAAGAGTCAGTAGGTCCTAATGCCTTCTGCAGGGTGTCCCCTGGATCAAGATGTGCATCAGGTCGACCCTTCAAAAATGAATCTTCCCCTCTTCCCTCTGCCGCAGGCTACTTATAGCTCTCCTGGTGGGGGTGTGGAGACTGCTCCGGCATTGGTGCATGAGTAGCCAGTGCGTGCACAGAGGCTGAACAGTATTGTCCACCCACATGGCTCACAGCCATCACCCACCCTGTTGTGCACGTATGGGGGTCTTCAGGCACTTCTGGTGGCTGTTCCTTCATCAATCTTCATCTCCCTCATCCCATCCTTGAGATGTCCTTTCTTTGTTTGGTTCCTGATACCACTTGCCAGACAACAAGGAGCTGACTAAGACTGGCTGACTGCCTGATTCCCCCATGCACCTGCACATTCCAGATCTGGGAGCGAGTACTGCATTCTCCAGTGCAGTGCAACAACACATGGTGGTGTGCAGGGGGGCTGCAACAATGGATCAACATGTTCCAGTATGGATACACACTTACTCAGACACTTTGTGCTTTGTATTATGTATTAGGTATTACTACAATGAACTCTTATTTTTTAATGTACCCAGGACCTCTATTTTAGTCAGACTACACAGTAAGTAGTGCCACGTATTGAAAAACAATATTTTGGTTTGTATTCATTTTTCAGAGAATGGCCTGTTTTCATCTGAGAGATCAGTCAACATTCAATATCTTGTGAGTGTTCCGTTTAGAAGGGAAGACTAGTGATGGAATGAAGCCTTTTGTTAATTGAATCCCTTTCATTTAGAAAGAATGGACAGTCATGAAGAGGTATTTTGCTGAACTCAGTAGGGGTCAAAAAAGAAGCATTTTCTTTCTTAAATTTTCAAGCAAGACTAGAATTAATTCTGCTGCCGTTAGTTTCTGTCCTGCTTCTGCTGACATCTCCATCAAACAATACCTAGTCCCTCCAACTAACATTCGTCTAGACAGAGAGCTCAGCTTCTCACCAACTTTATAGATAACCTGTATTTGCAAATTAACTTACTTTCAACTGAAGTGTAATTCTATTTAGTATTCTAGGTGAACTTTAAAAGCAATTTCATGTACATGATGCCAGTACATTTCAATAAACCATTTTACCTACAAATATATTCCACATCCTGTTAGGATGCTAAAATTTTTAATTTCTGCAGGTTTTTTTTGACATGTTCATAAAAATAGGATATGAATACTTCACAAGCATTAACATATATTCATAAGCCTCTTGGAAGATTGATGTTATTCTCATTTTACAGGTGAGGTGCTGGAGCACATAAAAAAATAGGACCAAAATTTTTCATCAGTCTTAGGAGCCAATCTGCAACATCAGCACACTGTTTTTTGAGGGTGATTAGCATTATATTACATTTTTATGCTTAAAAGCCAACTATAACTGACTTCAGCTGCAGCTGTAAACAGCAGACAGTTTTACAAATTTGACATCTCTGTATCAGTCTAGCTCCCCCCAGATACGGAACATATCACCTCTGGTAAGCAGTTTCACAAAGTTGCATCCATAGCAGAGGCAGAATCATAACCCTGTTCAACTGAACCGTATTTGCAACCTTAAACACACATTTTCTTCCCCAGATAATCCACTCCGGCTTCAGCAGCAATGAGACTAGACCCAGCTATGACCCTTACTAAATTCAAGTGTCATTTAGTAAGTCTGTTACAGTGCCTGCATAGAAAGGTTCCAGGAAGAGGATGCATGGACATTCTAGTTTGCAATGACATTCTTTAATGAAGAAACTTTTTATCTAATCTCCCACATGAAAAATCAAAATAAAGTAGAAAGAACAGGTATTCCACCCTATGAAATGTCATTCTTTATATGGTTCATGAACAAGGTTATATTTGCTTTCTGCTGATTATTCTTTTTATCA
Organism: Chloroceryle aenea; assembly: GCA_013399075.1. NCBI lineage: Eukaryota > Metazoa > Chordata > Aves > Coraciiformes > Cerylidae > Chloroceryle > Chloroceryle aenea. The sequence continues at coordinate 36,861 of VWZY01006572.1, read as the reverse complement.
ACAGGTATATCTGGAACAGTGCCAGCACTTTTCAAAAATACTTGGTGCCAGCTGAGGTTTGGGAAAATCTTTGTTGGCCTCAAGGAGGGCACAGCAGCTGCTCTTACTTGGCTTGACTTCTCACACTCTCTGCACACTCAACCACCTTTTTTTTCTGGTCTGATTCATCCTGGTGCTTGGCTTCCTTTTGCAGCTTCATTTTCTTTACTTAACAACACTCACAAAATGCACCAAAGACACTCCTTGGTCCGGTTTGCCTCCATTTACATAAAATGGGCTATTACATTACTTCTGCATTTTTGCACCCCCTGTATTTATTGACAGATACTTAGCAGTTTTCTGGATATAGAGGAGAAGCTGCACTGAGAAACTTGAACACTAAAAATACTCATCTGCCTCAAAGCTATCCCTGTGACTTCTTTGCTGTACACACAACAGCATTAAAAATCATCCTCTCACTTTCAAGATCATCAGGCCTAACAATGTTCTGTGCTTACATTTCTGTTCATGTCATTGTACTCAATTTAATAGTCCTGTATCCTGGAAATGAATGTAACACTTGCCTGTCACATTAGATATTCTGAACAACACTTAGATGCTCACATGCTGTCTTCTGCCAGGGTCATGGTCCACAATATTAGACAGATAATTTCTGTTTTCCCACCACTTCTGTCTACCTTATTTAAATTAGATCTCTGTATTTGAATTATTGCACAACTACTTGGTAACTGCTATTCTCTTTGTAACAGGGACTAGCATCTTATCATATTTGCTGAAAGCCTTTTGATCTGAAAAGACAGCTCTATGAAGACTGAAAAATTAAGTGAACTAAACAATTTTCTGCAGAATCTTTGGCAGAATTTTTTCCCCTTTTTTCCCCCCTACATGACTACCAAGCATCATGATGTACCTAGTAGGTCATAAAGGCACTCTTCAGATTTTTCTTAAATGCTATAAACACCTTTTTATTTCACATTGTCACCACTGGGGAAAATCTGATGGCCTTCTCTGAAATATTTAAGAAGCAGTCTAGGTCATAGCAAACCAAGCCATTATAACCACTTATTGATCAGCTGATTCTCTTCTTTTATTCATCAGCATGCCTTCATATCACCAGTGGCCACAATCTCTCAAGCCTTTCTTGTTAATATGTATTTAAAAGTTTGCTCATAAAATATAAACAAATTACACAACTATACAGATAATTAAATGTGTGAGCATTACATATAAGAATAAATATTCCTAAAAGATGCAAAAATGCTTATAAAACATATTTAAGCTGTTTATTCAGTACTAATCACAACATCATATGTTCATGTCCAGTCACAGCCCCAAGTAGGATGTTCAAACAGAAAAATGTCCTTTGTTATCTGAGGCTGAGAATTACACAGCATATATACTTTCCCAAACTTTAATAGCTGTGGTGCTTTGGGGATTTAAAATCAGTGGGCTTTTTTTCCTAGCCAAATATACTCATGGATCTTTTTTTTGTCAGAGTTCACTAGGTGCCCTCCTCCGTGAATTTTAAAAATTGAGTAGAAATCGTTCTTTCAGTATTCTTTAAAAGTTCTTTTGTGTTATGTTGACTTATATAAGAAGCATCAGTCAAATGATTAAGTTGGATGATTTTGATTTTAAAGAAGTATAACATTAAAAGCCATTGATATTTTAATTAATCTATTTACTTACATGGTGGAATAGCCAGTGTATACTTGGAGCTTCAGCCTAACTTCTTTCAAAGAGATAAACGTGGGGGGAATTAGTCAGGAGAAGCTAGTTAAAAGAAGTATGTTAACAAGCTTTGAAAGTACAAAAAATATTTAAGGGAATCAGGAGAGAACACATATGTTCATTTAAAAGGATAAATTACTGGCAAAAATGAAGGAAGAAGAAAATTTGGCTTGGAAGTACCCACTGATAATTTCCAGGACATAGTGTAGGCATATCTCTCCCCACCTTTCAAAATCCAACTATTTTCACTTTGTTTTTTTATGATCCCATCCATACCTGGAGTTTAAATACACAGTTCTGATTAATGGGAGACACATAAAACTGAAGAGAGCAATCAAGCTGGTAATCTAATGATCTCAGGTTCTGATTCAATACCAGGCATTCAGCAAAAATTATGAGCACCCAAGAGTCTTATTGAGAAAACACAGGAAGCAGGAGTTGCTAAGCAATTCATGGAGATGAAGGCTTTGATGTATTTAAGTAATACCAGCATAGAAATGGGTCCAATGAACTTTGTATAACTAATGCCATAGTTCATGACTAACAACCTAAGCTCCTTGTTGTTCTTATTGTTTATTCACAAAGAAAACAGTGGGTGAAATTCAGGTCTGCATAAATAGATAAAAGTGCCTTCAAGTTCCTGGGAGATATATCCACTTATGTAAGGACTGAATTAAGTCTAAATATATATATAGTTAAAGATTAAATGCAAGTTCCATAAAGAAGATGATACTGGTAATAGTATTAAATGCTATATTAAATGCTAGAATATAAAGAATGACAGGACATACACAGAGATCTGACATTATCAGGACATTAAAATAAAAATACTTAAATATTAATGAAGCTAAGATATTAGAGTATTAAAAGCCAAGGCAAAACCAGTGCATTTTTTGGAAGATCATAGAATCCAGGTCTTAAGACTAAATCCATCTCAGAACTAGATATCTTGACCTATCCTTTTCTCTTTAGAAAGGACAAACCCAACACTTCATACTTTGAAAAGACTCAAAAGTCAGAATTTGAGTTTCATCTCTGGTTAAGACATTCAGGCTGAGCATGAAGTAAATTGACAGTAGGTTCATAAATGCGTTTAATACAAAGTGATTTTAAAAATAGTAAAGGCAGTACAAAAGAGCCTTTCACTAAAACTTCCCGTAAGAAGCTCTGCTATTACAAAAGGATACTGTCACTTTAAATTGAATCAAATAAACGGCTTGTCCTGATGGTGTAAGATTGCTCCAGGGCACAGAACAGTTTGTGGCAGCCCTATTTCACCTTTGGCTCTTTCAACTTGTACACGTAAGCAAATCCTGAGATACCACTTGGTGCTCTATTTGCTTAAAATGTATGTTTTATGGACACATTTAATTTCAACACGATCTGGGAAAATTAGACACCAAATCAAAACTCACAAGAATTATATGGTGAATCTCTGGTTACAGCCTGAAAACAGACACAGAAAAAGAGGGTAATTTTGCTATAGCCCTATATGGAGTGCTGCAACATGCTGCTATTTTGCCTAAACTGCCATATACTCAATTTGGTCTCATCTCACACCCACTCTGCACTTTATTCTATAATAGATGTTGCAGCTCCACTGATGTTGCTATAGCTCCGCAAAAGGTAACTTAGGTTAAAGAAAGAACAATGCAGACAGGAGTCTTAAAATGTATGACCATATTGTTAGGAGGATTTAACCATTTAAAAGGTTGTTACAAGCCCAAAAACTGTTGTTATGATTGAGAAGACTATTTTCACTGCAGTACAGGATCAGGCTCTGGCACAGGAGGCCAACCCTCCAATTTTACTGGGAAATAGGATTGTTAGATCTGATGTTACATGATGCTAAGTCTGCTGAGGCTAATTTGGGAACACCAGGCTCTTGCAAACTGTGGTGTGAATAATTCTGTGTAATAAATTCATGAAGTGAAGAGCACATAACAGTTGTTCTGTGTCAATAAAGGATCATCTCTGTCTGTGATGGCTTGTGTAGCCTGATACTAGGTATTTCGTATCTTTGTAATGATGAGGAATCTCTAGACAGTTTTTTGAACAGGTTTCCTGAGAAGACTCATATGTCAGGCTCCCTTTACCTTCACTAGTAGTTTTTTTCAAAATCGCCCTGCTTTTCAGGGGTATTTCTCTATGTTCTGAAAGATTTAATATTGTCCATAGGCCACTAACACAGCACTATTGCCTTCTGGCACAGGCTGTTACTGTGCCGGTCCTCTGTATTCACAGAAAAAAGCTACAGTAGCGCTGTTGTCCTGCCATTCTGGGATGCACATCACTCTGAGCCAATCTTGTCCTTTCACTGATGGTATCTGGACTGTTCTGAGGGCTGGGACACTGCAGTTTTGTTTCCATTTCTCTGACTGTATGCTTTGTGATGCTGGCTTCCCACCAGCAGGCCCTTTACATTCTCGTACACAGGAATTTGGCCCCAGAATCTCTTTCTTCAGCTGAAACCAAATTTCTACGAAATCTGTCCCATTGCATTACAAAATTGTTACTCTGAAAAGCAAGGAAGCTTGTGGAAGTACTCTGAGATTTCAGGAGAAACTACTGGAGTGCCAGCCCCTGAAACCTGGTTCACTCTCACCCATCCTATAGCAAATATTATTTCTAATGCTATATACGTAGTGTTGTTATGGGCAACCAAAGCTTCCCCTTCTGGTGGCCTGCAAACTGCAGGTTATATCACTGACAAGAATAGGAAAGATATTGCAAATACCCTTTTAGCTAAAAGCTCCTGATCAGGACAGAGAAAAGATTCTTCTGTGAGTCATTTGCTATTTTCCTACCTGGTCCTTCCTCACAGTGATGGTTACAGGCCTATGGATGGCCTGTAATTCACAGCTTTGGTGTATTGCCATCACTCATTCTGCTAAGCATTTAATTTTTATAGCCAAAACAATTTGCACAATTAACAAAATGATTATAACAGTTAAAATGGCAACTGTAAAAGGGAAAGCCCCATTTGAAAATGCCTGTAGCTGTGGGAAGCCACCATTAGGAGGGATGAGTACTCTCCCTGTTATTCTAACCAACTGTAATTTCTGGAAATATACCCAGCTGACAAATCCAATAAGGGTAGGGTGTTTTAGTGTGCACTTCAATAGTTTAGCAGCTACCTAAAGGCACTATTTTAAAGTTATTAAACAATTGCCTTTACGTGATGGAATTTGCTGGTCATTTCTATGCATATCACGTATTTGTAATCATGACCCTTCATGGAGATTACACTATGAATACACATATTTTGTCACTTTATGCACTGAAATGATTTATATAAACAACTGGCCCATTTCTAAATAACGTATAAGGCTACATAAGATTAAATTATAAGCAATCATCTGTAGGTTGTAGGTGCAGATCTTCACAGCAATAAAACCAGGAAAAAACCCAACCCCCAAACATTTAAAAACAAAGCTAAGCAACATCACTCTACCCCGGTGAGGTTTTGGTGATTTATCAGTCTTTACTTTTTGTATGTTATCCATTGCTTCCATCTCTTCTCTATAGCAAAAGATGAACTTCATGGCTTAACTTAAATCAACAGTCCCTGTCTACGTAAGCAGAAAAATTGGTTTAACTCATCAGTTAGAAACACGCATTAACGGAGCTGACTTCTGGCTTTCATGACTTTCTGGAAGCCATATAAGAGAATCCATGAATGTAAAAATAAATCAGCAAATGAAAAGATGAAAAACAAAAAAAAAGAATACAGGACAACCCACACCCCACAAAGAAAAAAAACCAAACACACACACACACAAAAACAACCAAACAAACAAAACTCAAACCAACCCAAGAAAAGCAAGGGATTATTGTTTTTTTTTATTCTACCTCATTATTTTTCATCCGAGTAGATATGTAGTATCTAGGAATGTTCATTATGCTGCTGGATATGCCAGCATCTGGCAGCTAATACCAAGCAATATCCCAATATCCAGCAGCTTCCAAGGAGACTTCTTGTTCCCTTTTCACTCCATAATTCCACCAGCCTTTCACAACGATCAGATTGTAGTTTTACTGTGAAGCCCCATGAAGATTCTTTGTATAAAATCTAAATCATTTCTTTCTCTGGAGGTTTTCTTTTACTTGGTCATCTTTCTCCAGGCCGGTACTGCTTTTCTTATTCCTGTTGATAGTTTCTCTCATGGTTTCTCTCTCGTGCCTTCTACTCTAGGAATAATGAAGAGAAAATGCATTTTCTTCTCTTGGAATGTCTGTGTGTTTAATGGAAGACAGCAACATTTTGCATCACAGGAACAAAACTGATCTTTTATATGAACAACTTATACCAATCCATTGCTATTTAGCTGTTATCTTGGAAGTCAGAGTTTGTAGTTTATTCCAGCAGCAGCAAAGAGGACGAATGGGAATCAACTTTCTGAAACTCAAAGTCTCCACAAATTATAAGAGACTCACATTTTTCATAGATAACTGGAATGCTCAAGATTTTATACATATACATATATATATATAATGAGATGTTTTTTAATTTGGACATCTGCAAAAAGACTGCATTTTGGCTTTTGAAGCTAACTCTATCCCCATTTAATTAGGATACTTTATTATTTATTGTCTACTTCTCAAACCTTCAAATACACACAGGGCATTTGTTACAGTGCCAGGACTTTGTTGTCCTCGTAAGGAACAAGCACTAAGCCTAGTTCAGAGCTAAAGACCTCCTCTGCTCTCCGGACAGCATTTGGCAATCTTCTCCCAATAAACCTTCCTCTTCTAACTTGTTGTCATAAAGCACACAGTTCATAACAATGAGGAACATATGATACAATTTCTGTTGATACAGCTCCAATTTGAAAAGATCTGATAGCAGGAATAGATGATACTGTTCCCTTGGAACAGTTGGAAAACTGTTCCCTATGTCACACTGGAAATAATTTATAATTGATAAATCAATTAAGATTTCCCATCTTACTGGAATGCTGAGCAGCATTTCAGAGGAAAAAAAAAAAAGGATTTGTAATCAGATTTTAAACAAAACAAACAAGTTTTGTTTAGTGAATGGTTCCAGGTCTGTATTACAGCAATTCCACATGTTGATACTAAAGTAATGGGTCAGAAGGCCTGCCCATGCATCATTCTCCAGTCTTTACTACAGGTTATATACTCTGAACTCTGTTTCTGCAGTGTCTTACCAATAGTACCTGGGTGGGCTTACCTTTTTTTGTTTGTAGAAAAGTTCTGCCATGCACATTCTGGGTGTGCTCAAAAATAGGGAACCAATATTCCTTGCCTTTATTTACAGATATTTTATCCCTTTTCCAGATCTTGTCTGCTAGATGACCTTCCTATAGTGTATAGTGTACACAGAGTCTTCTTACATTCAGCAGTGCTTTGGACATAGTCTTGGTGATCTAGTTGACAAGATTTCTCCTCTGTAATGCCTGACATGACACTGGTGGTTCATCAGCAAAACTGTGGCCAAAAGAACCAGCTCCAATTGATAATATATAGTAAATTATACATTCAGATAGTAGAAGCTTCCCATAGGCTTCTGCTACACTTGGCAGCAGAAGCAAAATGAAGCCACCTTCTGTTCTATTTGTTGTCTACCCTGGGGAGTGCAGCTGGAGGGACTCTAGGTGGGACATGTGGACCAGACGGGTGTATTCTGTCCAGTACAGATGTCTCTGGATACATACTCTCTCCCGGAGTTTCCATCCAAACCCTCCAGAATAAACTGGTGGGTGGCTCAAAACTTTTAAAAATAACATCAAGAAAGTAACAGAAGACTCTGCTGAGAGACAATAGGAATGTAGAGTTACCCTCTCAAATGAGATGGCTGCCAAAAAGAGCACCAAGGTCCAGCTGAAAAAAATTACTGTAGTCACTTTGGAAATTAAAATCACAATGTCCAACTGTGTTAGATCTTACTTCAGTTAGTTCTTCTTGGCAACACTACTGGGACAGATGAATGAACCTCAAGGGGGATATTTGTGGTGGAAGATGAAGTACAAGAGATCCCTGCCCAGATACAGAAAAGTCTTCAAGACAGATATATCCTCTGTACAACTGGACTAGCCAGATCTTGCAGCCCACAAGGAAAGACAATCCTTTAAAGCTCCTACTCCTGTTCCTTACAAAAATGCTCAGATAGCTGGTAGGTGGCGAGTTTAATTCAGAAGAAGATCTGCAACTGACTTCAGTCACAAATATCATATGCTGATATTTACACATTTCAAACTGATTACGAGAGGGGAAAAATGCAACTCAGTGAAAAGAATTCTTTTGGGGATGCCATATTAAAAAATAATCATTTCCCACAACTTAACAAAACAGATTATTGGACTGTAATCACCCGTTTAAAAAGTAGGAAACTTGCCAGGTGGCAAGGACTTAAACTTTTTAATGAAGTTTCCTGTTCAGCAATATTTCCAGATCTATGAAGAACTGCATCTCTTCAAAAAGCTACTAGTTTCTAGTCTTTAGCAGCAGAGTTTCTGCTCACTGGAAATATGGGGGTTACTTCTCAGTAAAAATGAAAAAATGTCAAGGGATAGCTGCAGCAGTAAATAGAGTGGAAGAAGAGAGGATGATTCACATTTTCTCTGTGATCACCCACCAACCCATTCTGATTCTTAAATTGCCTCTACCCTTTCTATATCCCCTCCCCTTCTCCCTTCTTTCTGCCCACTCCTTCCTCTACACAGTTTCCATCACCCCAACCTGCCTTTGATTTAATCCCTTATTCTCTATGGCCCTTTGCTCAGCTTCGTGCACTGTATGAATTCAGACCTCCTATGAATGAACCTGGAGTGAAAAGAACCAGTCACTGAACATAACTGTCTGTGCTGTTTGCTTGCAGAAGTTTACAACCTGTCCCAGCAGTTAGATCTTCCCCCTGATGGCTGAATGTTTGCTTTGCACGGGGGAAGGAAAGAGACTGCCTGCTTATGAAAAAAGGGGAAGGAGGATGAACCCTCCCACTCACCCAGCACATAACATCTCACTGAGAACACAAGGCTGTTGATGAGGGTATTCAGTCTGGCAAATGATAAATCACAGAGCTGGTATAATAGGCAGACATGTCCTCCATGAAAGAGCGTGCCTGCAGACTGTGAATCTGCTCACAGTGTGCTCACCACCCAAGTCCTTTGTTCCTAACCGTGCAGGCAAGGTCCAAGGGCAGCAACAATGCTAGCAAATGGGTGAGTGCTGCCCAGGTGGCAGGGTAGTCATTTCAACTCCAGTGTCTGCTCCCAGAATAGATGATATGTTAATTTGGTGCCATAATAACTGGCTTTCATTGATCCTCCCTTTCTTGAAATGCAAGAGTCTAATGTCCTTCCTCCCTAGCCAGCGCTTCTGGCCACACTGCTGCTTGTGCCAGGGAGGCTGCAAAAAGCAGGAGGATGGGGAGGAAGGTGGGCACATTCATCTTTCAGTCTTTAGTCTCCTTTACCCACTCCAATTGCTTCTGGTGCCTGCCCTCCCCAGTGTCTTCCTTCCCAGCTTCTTCCATCTGTCCTGATACTGCCAGTGGCAAGTCTCAGCCACTGTCTGGAGAAACAGCAGCTGGTGGGAACTGGTCTCTCTTCAGTGTCACAGGAGCTGCCCCTAGGGCAGGCTCCCTTCCCACACTGGTCTTATTATGGCTCCTGTATTGCTCATTTACAGCCAAAAGACCAGTAGCATCCTGCCCACCAACCAGCAAGGGGGCTGCAGTTACAAAGCCAGGCTCCATCTGGGTACTCCCTTAGGCCTCAGAAACTATTAATTCTTTTCTTCGCAGGGGCACAGATTTGATGGGAAGGTGGAGTAACTCAGATTAGTGGTTAAGCCAGTCTCTGAAAGAGATGGGAGATGTGAAACAGGAGATGTTAATGTTCCCAGGCAAAGGAGAGAACTGAAGCTCTGGAGTGGCTCTGTGAAAAAGGAGTGACGGTGCCACACCAACCACACCATGATTTACACGGAATCAGTAGCCTTCGAGACTGTCCCTGCTAGTGCATGAGAGAGACATGGTTTCAGACATCCTGGAGCAGACCACTGAAGACACTTTGGCAGATAAACTCTTATTTCAGAATTCTGGTGCGTCATGGTTGAACCCATCAGGCAGCTGAACACCGCAGAGCTGTTCACTCACTCCCTGCCCTCTGAGATGAGGGAATCAGAAAAAAAGTAAAATTTTTGTATTGAGATAAAGACAGTTTAATAGCAAAGAAAAGGAAGGAATAAGAAGAAGAAAAAGAAGACAACATGCAAGTGATGCACAATGCAATGTCTCATCACCTGCCAACTGATGCCCAGCCTGTTGCGGAGCAGTGGGCCCTGGACAGCTTTCCCCCTGGTTTACGTACTGAGCATGATGTCATATGGTACAGGATATCCCTTTGGTCACTTGGGGTCAGGTATCCTGGCTGTGCTTCCTCCCAGCTTCTTGTGCCACCAGCCTACTCACTGGAAAGGCAGTCTGTGAAGTTGAAGGGTCCTTGACCACTACTTGACAACAAATAAAACACTGGTGTGTTATCAACATTATTCTAATCCTAAATCCAACACACAGCAATGTACCAGCTACTGGGAAGCAAATTAACTCTATCCCAGCTGAAACCAGGATCTGGTGAGGCACACTCAGTACATACATGAGACACAGAACAATTTATTGAGGCTGAAAGTGTCCATATCCAGAGGATGAACATGCAGGACATTTGAAAAGCCAAGGTTTTTAGGTGCCTTTCAGTGGAGGTCACATATGAGCACTGGTCTGAAGGGTATCAATTTGTGGTGTTGGTGTTCACAGTTCATTACAGGTACCAAAGTCCTTCACATGACCTAGTCTTTCAGCCCTAGGAACAGCTGTGATTGTCAAGCTATGATGTTTCAAATTTGAAAAATCCAGGCCAAATTACAATAGCATATTTGAACCCATCTCAATTATAATTGAAACAATATGTTCCTGACAAAGAAATTAGGGAAATTTTGGCTATATTTTGGCTTTGCTGCTTCGCCCCTGCTTCTGTGAAAATTGTGGAATACTTTAATACTGTTGGGCACTCTATGATATGGCATTTAGCAACATACATCAGCTGCAAATTTTGGGTTTGTTTGTTAAATGACTATTTTAAAATTAGCAATATTAATAATAATGATTACATGGCTGGGGTGTATGTAGTATATGTTTATTGGCACCTAGGTTAATACATGCAAATGAGAAATTGGGCAAAATGACTTAAATACCTAATTACTTAATATATTAAAATGTAGCTTATTCTGCAGTACAAGGCCAAGCCTATACCTAGCTTCGGTTTCCCACTTGCAGCTCGCCTGGACTGGGATGAGGTTAGTCCTGACAAAAAGTCCACACACTTTCCACTATCATGGCATTTTCTAGCTTCGCCTAATTGCAAAATTATAGCTGTATCACCACTATGTGAACTGCAACAAAGTCTTGAAATTCATTATAGGTTTTGCCTTTTTTAAAATTGCCTTTTGTAGGGGAAAAATGGCCAATATATTATTTCAATTACTTCATATCTGTATTCTTTATTGAATGTTCAAGAAATTTCTTTAAAGACACACTCAGCATTCCCAGAATCCACTTGGCTTTATAAGGACTGGCAGCAGCAATCACCCGATTTGCGTGTTAGCTGTAATTCCCATCTCTTCTTTGTCTACTATAAACACTAATCCACAAGATTGAATTTGTATTTCTGTGGACTTGGGAAGCCAATGATGTAGGCAAATATTTGTGTTTTACTCTGTCATCCATACTCACTGGTGTTGCAATTCCACCTTTCTGTCATAAAATATGAACTTTGGAGGGAATGTAGGAAGAAGACAAAGACCGATTGCAATAATTTCATGAAACTGCTACACCATTTGACCACCAGTTTAGCATTAGTTATTTAATTGCCTGACCCAGTCTTAATATCACAGATGATTCTTACAATTTAACCTCTGAAAATCGTGATGTCCAAAGATTACTGGATCAGATAACAGGCACAGAGACCTATATCACCAGTAAAAGTTTATCTGCCTGAGCGAGTTCAATACAGGACAAGGTATGCACTTGAAAAAATGTAGTACATGGATATAATTACTCTTCTGTAAAAGTTATTGTGCATGTGTTCAAGCAATTCTAAAGTTAGCTTAAATACTTCTGCTTGTCTATTCAACAGCATGCTCAGTAACTTTTATTTCATTTTAATAAGGTTTAGTATTGTCCAAAAGTGTAGTAAATTAAGAGGAAAACTTGAACTAGAGCTGTCTGGGGTCTATATTTAGGACTAATATCTTTACAAGAAACAAGCCTTTCTGTTTTCTCACACATGTTCATTATAAGCACAATAAAAATAGATGTGCAAGTGAAAAAAACCTGAACATTTTTAGTAAAATTAATTGTTAAATATTGAAGTGTTTGGGTCATGATCATTTCCCACATCTATACATTTACCTACAAAAATAAAATCTATGTTAAACTTTTGGAGTTCCATTTTCAGCACAGACTGCCAAAGTTGCCACAGACTTTGATGTAGTATATCAACTCTTAAGGCCTCTCTAGGAGTCTTTCAAAAATCACCAGTCACCAAATCATTTCATTCAGTTCTGAAATCGTGGTCAGAAAGAGCTATAGGCATTTATTATTGCATGGAGGTTTGGTGAGAGAATGGAAATTAAGGAGTGTAGAAATGAAGGTGAGCTCTGCTCTTTAGGGAGCAATGCAATTTGTGTGGAAAACAGTGGGATTTTCCCAATGACTTTCCTTCACTCTTAGCTGCCCTTAGGAAGGAATTTAGAAAGGACTGCACCTCCTGAACAGTTGAAACTGGCACCAGCAGAATGGCATGTTTTTAAGTGTGAGGTTCTTGACCATTTTACTCCATTTTCACAGGGATAGCCTTATCAGTATGAATGTAATCTAAATTTTTATTTCAGTTTCTTTCTCAAAACAAAAGTCTTCAAGAAATATAGCTGACAACTGTGCTCAACTTCTTTGCTCAGAAGAAATAAGATGCATGGATGGGTGCATGGATGGATGGATTGCTGTGTAGAGAGATACACTAAACATTTCACCCCATACTTGAAAGTTAATGGAAAACACATTTTGTGGCTTTAACAAATTAACGGAGCAGAGCAACCTAGTTTTATATATAACATTCTTATTATTTCCTGTTTTTCTAGTGAGTTTTGGCTTGGAAAGCAAACAGACGTGCACAAATGAGTAATGTGTTTAGCTTTAGATTTGGCCAGAAAATAAAATCCTGGAAGATCTTCTAACTTGGATGGAAATAATGTATGTTACTCTGATGTTACTCTCTGGGATTCAGTTCTGTTGCCACGTTTATAGTTAATTGTAATGCACTAATTTAATAGAGCCAAATCTCAAAAGACTTAATGAAGTCAGTGGGAGTTATAACTGAAGTCAGTGGGAGTTATAACTGAGCAAAATTTAAACGGCATCTGAGGGAGGATGCTAGGACTTGGTTTGTCACAAGATTTTCACTGACACCTTAAAACCTTTACGCCCGAAAAAAAAAAAAAAAAAAAAAAAAAAGAAAAGNNNNAAAAAAAAAAAAAAAGAGAAGTATTTTGGAAGAGTCTTAAACACTTTGTAACTGATGCGATTTCTGGAGCGTGGGCAGGCACTAAGGAAAATAGCTATAGGACTGTCTTCCAGTAACCCCACCAAGTCACAGTGCAAAGGGCATTGCAAGGACAGAGTAGAGAAGAGTATGTCAGAAATACAGTTGTAGTGCTCAGCACTGATGCCAGGCGAGCTCTCAGGGTGAGCAGGGCAGCACACCAAAGACAGCTGATGTCAGACCCATCATTCTTCTCATGCTGGCCCCTCTACAGTACTTAGAAAAGAGGGATGATCTATAGAGCAGTATCAGGAGTCCAGCGTTTTAGAATAAAGCATTGGCGTTTCAGAAGAAAGCATCAGCTTTCTTCTTTCTTGAGATTTCTGTTAACAAAAAGAAGAAAGTCATGCTTTAGGTTTTGAGGGTTTAATTCTCATTCTGTTGTAGAAGGTATTGATCTGGTCAGACTAAAGCTCCTGGGCTGGACTCCTACTTGCACTGAAGTCCTTTTGCAATGTGAAGGCCACGTTTATCAGTATAAAGCCAAGATCGTAGTTTCTGTGGATTATATAATGGTCTCAGTTGCTATTTGTTTGCTTTTTAATTAGTTGCATTTTTAAATAGATTTCAGGCCTGTGTAGCCAAAAAATGAGAACTATATGGACTTAAACCCAGCATACCAACAGAAAGAACATTTACTATTTTTAACTCCCTTATTTTTAAACTAATCTCATAAATCATCAGGTTCTGTCTCTGGGGTTTTGAAGGGTTGGGAGTCACATCACTTCCCAGCTCCAGAGGGTGAGAACTGTTCAGTGTTCTCTCCTTGAAATTTCCATTAAGTACAGAGATTAGCGTATGCTGTTATGACAGCTTTGTAATCAGAACTTCTTTTCATGAGAAGCACAAATGTTTCTTTTATTACATATCATAAAATGGTCACCTGAATGTACAAATTCTAGCCTTTCTAAGATGTTAATGTAGTTTGAGTTCTAGCCATCTAGGCATTTTTGAGACTCTGTTTAATCAGCAGGCCTCTGCGTTTTCTTCAGCCTTCCACAAATATATACTTAAATACACACAGCACAGTTAAGAAGTATAATTTGGAATATACTGAAGTATCAACATCGAGCCCTTGTATGCTCCTGACATGTGTATCTTCCTGAAAAACAATATTGTCTCACTGGCATACACCAGTATATATACACACATTTTTCACACTGAGAAGGGTGAAGAACTGGAACGGGCTTCCCAGAGATGCTCCATCTTTGGAGGCTTTTAAGACCCAGCTGGATAAAGCCCTGAGTAACCTGGTCTGAGCTCATAGCTGATGCTGCTTGGAGCAGGAGTCTGTGCTTCAGATTTCCTGACATCTCTTCCAGCCTCAGTTATCATGTAATCCTGGTACTGGGATTCTAGGAACATGCAGTGAATATATATAGATATATGCATATATATCTATATATTTATATTTTTTTTTCCCCCAGTGATTTTCGACCTTTTTCTGTCAAATGTTAGATAATGTTCACACTGCTACACTGTAAGTTCTGGTTGTGCAACGCAATGAAATCAATACAATATCCTGCTTTTCTTTGAAATTACAGTGTTTGTCATATTTTTAACTATTCAAACTAAGAGTGCATAGAGTTTAAATATTTGTACAAACTATGTTTTAAAATACACATTAAGGTTATCTTTCCTCCTGCCCCTGAAATGCATAGGGAAAATATTTCAATCTTACTAGTCACCATAACTGCAAGATCACGCTATATATGACTAAGGATGTTAGTTAGAGTAGAGGTGTACCTGTTCACAGACAGCAGGGTAAAAGCAGAGGATATAAACCAGAGAGAGATAAATCAGAACAGACAAAATAATGATGAATGGAAGAGAAAATAAATAATAGCTGGTGATATCTTTCCTCAGTTGAATAGTGCTCATTACTGTCCTGAGAGTTTCTGTTGCCAGCTTTAGACACCCATAGCATACTACTCCCACTGATTTCCTTACAGAAGACATTTCATGCCTCTTGTAACATTTTTGCTGTATTAACCACTGTTCTTGGATTCTTCCTTTCTCCTTTTGTTTCTTTCCATGGCCCTACAAGGACAGGACTCTTCTCCCCGCCTCAGTGTATAACTCAGAGTTCACATCCTTTTCATCCTCTCTCTCAAGAGCTCTAGCAGTGACCTCTCCAGAAAAAATAAACTTTCAGATTGAATAGTGATTTTAGAGATTATCCACATTAAGCATTCCCCTTGTGAGCACGAACATAACAAAAGCTCATTTAAGAAATTCAAGCACTCTGTTGTAACTGGGAGAGGTATCGCCTATCTCCTACAAAAGTGGCCCTTTTATTCCTCTGCTAGATTTAATCAACCATTTGTGCCTGTCATCTCAGCAAGAAGCCCTTTTGCTTCCTGAGGTTTGTATGAGTTAGAACTGCTGCTGCTAAATCACCAGAACAATTGTATGTTTCTAGTTTTTCTTCAGATTTTCCTGTCTGCTTACCCCCTGCTTAGCCTATTTTGAGATCATACTAATAATTAAAAGTTCACACCTATTCTTACAAGGTAGAAAAGGTCTAAAATGCCCAAGAGCAAATAGAAATATCTGCTGTTTCTTCAGAATATTTCTCCCTGGTGTTCTCCCTATCTCCATGACCATAAGCTTTAAAATGACATGGTATGAGGCAGAACCAGAAAAAAATTAAAAGTTCATTTACTAGGAGATTTGACTCCAGTGCGAACAACCAAGTAAGTCATAAATCTTTTTTACATAATCACCTCCTTCTTCCAAGCAATATCCTCCTGTCCCGACACATTATCCACGGAGCACCATTTGTCCAATAATTTGTCTCTAAGGTAAATATTTTGACATTTTTCCTCCTTTTGGAAAACACAGTCAATTAGGTGTTTTCAGTTAAGGCTAAAGAGTTTTCTGAGGATTTGGGAAATGCTTCTGAAGTTGGGTAAAAATCAGTTGACAGTTCTGATCACAGCACCAAGAATTACAAATGCAAGAAATCATGTGAATGCCTGTTACTTCTGTTTCCAAAGGCAAGTGTCACACTGAAGTCTCCCCTCTGTTCCTGTATGATTCTTAACCTCTTCTGTTAACTGAATGTGCTTCATTTGGCTTATGGTAATTAAATTCACCATAACAGGTGCAATTCCAACATGTCTATAAGAAAACAGTCATCTACTGAGGACTCAAATGCTGGTTTTCCCTTAAAAATTAAAGAAAAAAAAAACAAAACTTGTCAGTACCTCTTATGTCAGTCGTGGTCAATATGGTCATGTCTCTATTTCATATCTGTAGTTTAATGATGCAATTGTAGCATCCAGTAAGTAAGTTATTGGAATAATATGTAATGCTACATTATAAAATTATAGCAGGCTGAGAAGAATGCTCACACTGTTTGAATTAGAGCATCTAGTTCAGGAGCCCCTTGATGAATGGAGGGAGTGAGGCAGGCAGGTAGGCTTCTCTGCAGGTCAGCTTAGGGAGCTTCACTTAGAAGCTTATTTCCAATAATTATACAAAGACTTTAAACCTGAGGTGAGGTATACAAGAACTACCATTAGGTTTATTTTTAAGACAGTTTCCATAGAAGGAAGACACCTGGGAAACTAAGGATGAGTTCTCTCTACTGTATTTCACAGTGGATACAATTTCCTTCAAAATTTACACTGTAAATTTTTATTTTAGAATGATCCTTGGTAACTGCTCATTTGGGAAT
The DNA here is from genome assembly GCA_013399075.1 of Chloroceryle aenea. Classification (NCBI taxonomy): domain Eukaryota; kingdom Metazoa; phylum Chordata; class Aves; order Coraciiformes; family Cerylidae; genus Chloroceryle; species Chloroceryle aenea. The sequence goes on along the minus strand of VWZY01006572.1, from coordinate 19,827 downwards.
GAAAAATCAAGCCTCCAGTTAGCACTTACTTATTTAGATTCACTCTTTCAGTCTTTCAATTACTTGTCTTACTCAGGCTCAGCTGTTATTGTTTCAAGTTATGTCTTCAAAAGATTCTCATTTGAGGTTTTCTATATGATTGTTTATGTGCCAAGGTAAGAAAAGAAGTCAATCTCATGAAAAATTTACATTATGAATAACTGTTCTAAGGATTTTCCTTGTTTACATGAAAATATGCTCTCTGTTTTTACTCTGGCAATCTAGTGTACCCTAAGGCAAACTTGAATCACAGAAGATTTCGTTTTTGGAAAGGCTTTGTGAACTGTTTACCAAACTGACAATATTTCTATGTCATAAATATCTTGTTCTCCCTGACTTTCAGATTCAGCTCTTGTTATCTTTAATTTATTTTTTTTTTAATACTAGTAAAACATGTCCTTGCATTATACTACCAGCAACATAATTGGTCTGATGAATACAGTCATATAGATGTCGATGAAATATAATTAAACATACCAGAGTCCTCTCTGCACTTCTTCTTGAACACTAACAAAAACCTTACACCTCAAGATCTGCTTGATTTTGGTTGTGTATTGCTGAAGGAACAAAGGTCCATACATATACAAAATTATCTTAAAGAAAGCGATGACCCTGATGTTATGCACTAGATACCACAGCTGTATTTCAATATATACTGGACAATAAAATGATACATTAGGGGAAGGTTGACATCTCCTTATGCTCTCTTGTGGAATTACTTCTTTGACTGCTTCTTGTACCTTTTAAATACATTATCAAGCCAGACAATTAATCTATTTACAGTTCTGTGATTTTTTCAATACACTGGAAAGAAGTTTAGTAACAGAAAGAAGTTTAGTAGCAGCTACAAATGCCTTAGCTTTGTCTAAAGCAACCACCTTTATTTCAGGTATCCAGTATTTAGGGTCTTTTCCAAAGTATATAGTGTTTTTAACAGCAAGACTTTCTTCAGACCAAGCCTTCATTCTGCAAAACACCAGAATGACCTAAATACCAGTGCAGAGGAATGTGAACTGTTTTCTTCAAATAGGATACACAGAACGAAAAAGTGCTCTGTGTATGCCTGAGATACACATATATTCCACATTCAGTGCAAGTCTCCATTCTAACACAGACTCTATGTGAATGAAGCGAAGCTATTTGGTCTGTCCTTTGATTTTCTATTTGGCAATATGAATAACATTGCTGTCCTGCCACCTAGGATATTATGAGAGTGCAACCACCAAATCATTTTGGCGTGCTCCAATATTACAAGTCATATTCTAGTTCAGATAAGTCAAATTAATGTGCAAATACTGACTATGTGCAGTATCATTTCAGGATGTGATCTTCCAAATTCATAGCAAGACATGATTGTTTCAATTAGCAATAACAACATAACAAGATTGGATTATTATGTTCTATGGTGCTGATAGCAATCCAAAGCTGTTCACAGAATTTGATAAAGTTAATAAAGACAACAAGATGTATGTGTTTTCAGGTGAAATATTAAAAGGAATGAAAATAAGTCTCTGAGTGGAGAAATGCAAGCAGTTGGAAAAGCTGTTAGGCAAATGAATGATTCATAGTTTTTTCTAACAAAATAATTTGACCTGAAAAATCTAAAACTGGAATTTGGTCACAACACAGATGCATGCCAAAGGCCTGATCCTTACTTACTTTGTTGGAATATTCTTTAAAATTGCACAAAGCTTCCCATTATGTACAGGTTTGCAAGACCCCAGTTTATTTGCCTTGCTCACTTGACTGAAGTTATAGTGCCACCTACTGTAGTAGATAGACCAGATATATTATAAAATTTCCCTGTCCAGAGCTTATTTTTCATATATTTTCCACTGTAGCTGTAATCAAATCAGTCTATGAATTTAGAAGCACTAAAAATAGATTCAGATAGGAATAGAAATAGAAAGGACACACAGAATTACAACAACATAGTTAGAACACACTGTCAGGAAACCAGACAGATGTACAAACTACAGTGAAGACTTTTTGAGGGTGTATTACTTGCTTTGGAGTTCAGGATGGCCAAAAAAGACAGTCTTAAAATACTATAATTGGAAGGAAATTTTCCTGCTGTTGGGTTTTCCTACACCTACCAGGTCTGGAGTTTTCACAGGTTCTTTTGAAATTGCTGAGAGTCCAGCTGCTGAAGAGGATAACCTGATAGATGAACCATTCTGCTGCAGGAGGAATTTTCCTCTGTATTCTGCTTTATTAAATGCACTCTGTGCCAACCTTAAACCCTCCCACAAAAAGATGCCATGGAGTTGCATTTTGTGCCCATCTGCTAGAGCAGGGATGCAAAGTTGTACATTTCCATACATATCCTCCCCCAGTGCTCCATTTTGATGAGCATATGCAAAATATCACAGAACACTGTCATTTAGATCTCAGAGGGAACTGGGGCTGTAAACCTTGCCTGTAAGAAAACTTTGTAGACAACTGCAACATGCTAGTTAGACATGGTCCCCCTGATTCAAGAAATGTGAAGACAGATATAAAGTAGTCTCTAGAGATCCTTCTGGCATGTTGGCATAATAACTGGGGCATAATCAGCTCTTAGCACAGGATAGGGACAGCCAACACAGAGACCACAGTTTTGCAGTCCCTGTGTTCAGTTGTGCAATTGTAGTCTGGACAGCCCTGCAAAGCAGTCAGAAATGTACAATCACCTCAGCTTTCTACATGCTTATTAGACCAGCAGTGATTTAGTTCCAGATACCCTCTACACTGATGCAAATGTATATCACATCACACACCATTGTGAAGAAAAGGGTGCTAGCACTCTTTCTGTACCAGGATTTAATTTTCTAAGGAAAGCAAGTTTCCCCCTGAAGAGTGAGTGATCATTTGTAGTCTATGATTGCTGTTCATCCTGCAGACAATGTCCGCTAATTTGCTAATTTTCCTTAAAACCTTTGCATCAGCTTCCAAGTCAGGAGGATCCACATCTAAATTGCACCTGGCTGCCTCACCAAACATCAAATTCAGTACAAGACTGCTTTGCATCTTAGACTGACAGGGTTCTGCTCTTTTTCTGCCTGCTCCTTCAAACCAGCCTGCCCTTTCTGCTGGTTCCTTAGATCATTTTGCAGCTCACAGGCAGCAGATATTTACAGATGGTAAATTCTTTCTTTCCAGTGAACGGCATTGTATACCCTTTGCCTTTTTGCTTGCATTGTGAGTGATTCCTCTGTTGGAATTTTTATTGACCTACAGAAAACAAATCTTAAAGAAACAGATGATATTGTAGTTCACTGAGAGGTCATCTCATATAAAGACTGGTGTGAGTCAGTTGTGTCCCAGATGGGGCTTCCTAAGGCTTTCATTCTCTATCAGCTGGTTGAGTTTGACACTGGGCAATTTAGTAAACTGGTGTGAAAACACTTTACTGCTTGAAGGCACTCTTCTTTGAAAGTCCTTTGTTCAACACATCAATAGCACACACAGCTAAAAAGAAGACTATTTCTTACTGGGTATGGCACCAGAACTTCTGGGGAAAGAAACAAAATAAAACAAACAACAACACAAAACAAACAAACAAACAAAAACACAACAAAGAACTTTTAATAAACTAAACTAAGGTGCTAAGCAAGACCATAGTCTCACAGTTGTTTGGAACTGGCATAAACCAGAACCACCACTGAAAGAGGTCACTCTGCCCTTTCCCAACCCTTGTGTGATTGGCCCCACTACTCCCATCTGCTTACATAAAGGCTTGTATGACCTCATGTCAACTTTTTCTTTTTACCAGAGTAATTTCAATCCAGACTGCTACTGAGTTATGACTGACTACTGGGTTATGCGTTTATTGCTAATGAAGAGAGTGCCAAACGGTGCAGCGGGACTTGCAGCTACCCTCTTTACAGATGGTCACCCCTAGAGAATGGCTTCTTCCTCCCCAGAAAACACGTGGTCCTTGGTCTATGGATCACACAAAGTGCCACTGTAGCCCCAAGACATAATTACTCTTTTGTGGGGGTTTTCCAGTTCAAAGAGTCTGAAAGAATGGGATGGCCATGTTGTAGCTTACCAGGAGAGGTTTTTCATTGCATGAAGCAGTGGGTACTTGTTGCATGATCTGTGATAGCATGCATGGGCAGGGATGAGGCTGATGAGGAGGGAGTAAATTTGGGCAACTATGTATCACAGAGGGACCCTGAACTATTAAAGTCTTATCCATTCTGTCCAGTCAGGGTGATCCTGGAGTGAACTGTATCATGAACCTGCCCAGACACAGTTGGGCGGTGCAGGCAGGAGAAGAAGGGGTTGCATCAGGGTAGCTCCCCTTCCTCCAAAGATAGTGTCCACTGCAAGAGCCTGGAGGACACTGGTCTTGGAAAGATACTGTGAATCTCATATCAGTGACATATAATAAACTCAACTTAATGAAAGGGAAGGTAATTCCAATGAGTTAAAAACTGCTGAATTGGCTTTGCCATACATAAATGATGGGTGAGCACCAATAGACTTTCATTCAGAAAATAAATGAATCAGGGCTCAGGTTTACTGCTCAGGACAGAGTGGTTGAGGCTCTACCAGTCCCTGTCCTTAACAGTTGTTGCAGGTCACCTGTGTGAAACTATATGATGGTGATACTGAATCTTTACACACCCAAGTTTGGGGCAGAGAGTATCGTTTGGAGTGCATGCCAGTAGAGAGCAATGTTAATGTCCCTGCTGGAAAAAAAAAAATACTGACTTTATCTTCAGAGCTATTCATTTTTAGTTGCCATAGAAACAGCCATTAGAGCCATTTTATATCTGGATGACAAACCCCATATTTTCTGATCCTGCTTTTCTGCTTTCTATTGCTTCTCTTTTTTTTTTTTTTTTTCCTTTCATGTCTGATTTTTATTCCAATGCAAAATGTCTGACAGAAACATATCTTCTACCCGAAATGCAAATACAAATGTATTACTTTTGTCCATGAAATTCTCCATTGCTCGTCATAAATATGTGCTCACTTCGTAATAAAAATATCTATTTCTAATTAAAAAACAACCAAACAAAAGGAATAAAGACACACAGATGAAACAAAATCACAGTTACAGATACTTTTGCTTTCCTTTCCTTTCCTGTTGCAATAAACTATCAGGTTAATATTAAGATAAAATCTCCCTTCTGCTGAATGTAATACATATTTCTCATTTTTTCTCCTAGTTTGCTGATTTACAGTCATTGCAGGTGGGTTACAAACACAGAACAGGAGTTTGAATTTACTTACTTGCATTTTAAATGAGTCAAATTATCTGACTTCTGTGGGTTTTTTTCATTAATTGAGGTTTTCTTCCAATACTCCTGAAATTTTCTACTTCTGTTTTATGTTTTAGTGATGATATTTTATGACTTTACACCTGCAGAAAGAGAAAATCAGTGGGTTTTCTTTTTTTTTTTTTTTAATGTCTACTCATTCTGAGTAGCTCGAATACATAAAGGTGTTGAAATCCATCAGTGTTTACTGACTTCAGGTAATAGTGCTGTGCTGGCACTCTAGATTCCAGATTCTCACAAATGCAGTAGGTAGAAATTTGAGCCCAAATGTCTCCTTTGATGAAAATATTTATAATTGTATACCTACCTAATTATAAGAGAG
>VWZY01006567.1:17566-28538 GCA_013399075.1 Chloroceryle aenea | reverse complement strand
GAATCTCTCTGGGGTTCACCTGGAATCTTCTAAAAGCTCTTGGTGTGTAACTGATGGACCTTCTCAGGCAGCTGTTTGGCTGTATGTCACAAAGCAATGCAGAACACAGAACAGGCAGCTCTGAGCATTAGAAACTCAAATACGTAACCACACCTGCATGAGCCAGGCGAGCACGTGGCCAGAAGGTGGCATTTGACTTCTGGTGGCCTTCAGAGCCAGCTGCACCTACTGCTAGTGGAATACTGACCGTGCACACTTCTGGGCCTGCAAAAGGTACCAGAGAAATCACTGCCTCCGTAACTGTCCTTTCCCAGCAGGAGGAGAAACTGCAGCTAAGTAAGATTATGATGGATAAAGTATTCAAACTGAGACGTAAGAACTCTGGAGCACGTCCAACACAAGACCTCCCTTTATCTCTCCTACAGCCAAGATGTAACAGTTCTCCTTGAGGAAAGGAGTATTTCCGTCCAGCGCTGGGGCATCCATGGGAGCACCGTGGGTGGGAGGGCAGACACCAAAGGCTCCAGCATCACTGATAACCTTGCTCACTGGGGCAAGGTACGTGCTTCACCCCCTGAGCATCTGGGAGGCTCGCAGAAAGGAATGCTTTTCAATTACACCTCTTTGGGTCGGGGGGCTCGGGAGAGTGATGTGAATCTGATCATCAGCATGAAGAGTTCTTTCATCTTGGCTTCTGGGCCCATTTGGGGCATTTCCATTCCAGCAGCTGGAAGCTGTTATAAATCAAAAGCCCCAACTTTTGGCCAAGTTCTGTTGTTATAAAAATCTAGTTCATCATCTGGACAAGGAGGCATCACATAGGAAACCAATAAACAGTGTAACAACACAGAAAACAGCTTTCTCTCTGCCTTCCCAACTCGGGCGTTACTCAGCTACCACCACAACCGTTCCTTAACAGCGGTCCCAGGAGAAAAGAAACTCACTCCTTAAAAAGTGCAGGACGACTCCGTGATGTGCTGCCAGGGGTTTAACAAGGGACTTGCAGTGTTTATCGAACTCATGCTGAAATGTTTCTGTGGCTCTCAGAAACATGTTCACATCAGTGAGGCAGCTGGAGAGAAACCCAGGCACTTTTCCTCCCATCTCTATTACAAACACACCCCTTCACTTCAATATCCCCCCTTTCATTTTCACTTACCTTTCTCTTGGCTTAAATGCTCGTGGTTTCTTCCCAGATTTTATATCATACCCGATTCCTCCAAAATGATGTAAATTACAGATCTGAAGTTTCAGAGGAGGTTGTCTTTTAAAAATAGCTGGTATTTGGCTTAACCTGCCAACCCAGATGCTAAACAATTGTTCTCCAAAGCCATTTTTAGCCTCAGGAATGAGGCTGCTCTATCAGGTACCCAAGAGCGACAGCAGGGGATACAAATTCCATTCAATCATTCTAAACATCCCCTCAAATCCAGGGATAAAAATCTAAATGGAGACTGCAAGAGGTGGTGTCCCACACAGCACCCCCAAACCAGCCCAGCAGGGGGGAAGCGTGGTGGGGAATGACCACTGCTCCAGCCCCCCAAAGCTTCTCCCCTTGCTAAGGCATCAAGGCTGAACTTTAGATGTGTTTGACAGTTTGGAATTCCAATTGCGTTTGAAAACATAAATCCTGTCTGACAAGCAGCTGCCTGTCCCCTGCAAGCACGGTCCAACAGAGCAGTATTAGGAACTTGATTCGTTTACTCTCTGGACACAGCTTATGAGAAAATATAAAAGGCTTTACAAGTGTTTACTGGACTCAGGAGATGTTTAGTGCCCATTTCCTTGTTTTCTGCTGCAGATGCACCAGGCACACTTCTCTCTTCCAAACAAGAAAGTGGATTTAAAAAACCAAACGTGCAAGCACTGTGGACACGACCACGTTGGCTGTTCCAAAGCCAGAGAGCTGCTGTTGCCATCCCCCTCGGGTGAGGTGCACACGACAGGCACCATGGTTTTGAAAGACAAGGATAACTTGTCTGCTCTCCCTGAGATTCAAGGCACTCAGAGGGGTGAAGCTCTTACCTCTTCTTCTTGGTGATGATGAGCACATCGTTGAAGAGGAAGAAGTACACCTGCTGTTTAGAAGTCCTTTTAGAAAAGAGTCCAGTGTCTTCTACATACGCTGTTAACTCGCCCCTTTTCACCAACCATCGTGAAGAGGAAACCAGTGGGAATGGCTACAAAGCAAGAACAGAACATTTTAACCCTTCAGTGGTAGAGAGCGTTAAAAATCAGAGTGCTGTGTATGGGGGAGAAAATGCTGAAACAAACTCAAAGCTCAGGGATCCTGAGTACCAGCAGAGAACGGTGGTTATCAAGGTTCACACATCACCCTGACTCATGCAATAAGAGCCTGCAAATCCTCCAGCCACCCCCGAGCTGCTCAGCTGCGATCAGAGCGGACAGACCCGACTGGTCACTCCTGGGATGGCACACCCGTGTGAGCTCTCCCGAGGAAGCTGTGGATGTGAAGGCTGATTTCCAGGAACACGGCAGTTGCCGTAGACTAAGAACTGCCCTAAGCACAGATGAACACAGGATTTTTCTCTAGGCACCTCAGAGCTCTCCTGCCTAGAGAGGCAGAAAGCACAGCTTTGCCTTCTTGTCTCCCCAAGCTGAGCAGGGCTGCTACAGGGAACATTTCCTCACTGGCACGCAGGGGACAGGCTCGTTCTGCTCCACTGTGCTGTCCCCAGGCAAAAACACCGAGCTCCTCCATGGCCTTCACCCCTCACTGCTCTTTGGGTCCTAACCTGAACACCAACAGCAGTGGCACTTTTGTCTCTGCACACACTGGGGTACTGCCCACGCGCCAGACAGAGAACCTGCAGAGGGTAGAGGCTCAGCAGGTACCACCTGTGAGCAAACCCTGTGTGCACACCCCACACCGTGCAGTTCTCCAGCAGCAGGGACACGGTACCACAGGAGGAGGGACAGCATCCAACTCTGCCCAGGCTCACTGATGTTTGCACCCTGCGATTTGTGGAGCGTAGATGTTCTTCATCTGCGGGTGAGATAATCACACCTTTGTTCCTGCTTTCAGTGTAACTGGCTTCCTGCCTGTCAGACCTCCCCACTTCCTCCACTGCTGGTCACAGTCATTCTCAGTCTTGCCTCATTAGGCTAATGGAGACAACTGCTTTTCCCCCACCCCACCTCATTTAAAGCACCTTTCACATGCTTGTAAAAGATATTTCTTCATTCAGTTTGTCAGCTGTTGTCTTGATCCTGCATGGGCTGTCTCCTCTGATCGTCTCATCACTTCAGCTGCCCTGTGCTGAGCTACCTTCAACTTGCCAACACTTGCCCACAGTACTATGGCCAAACCAAACCAGTGATCTTCCAGTTGAGGAACAAAGTGTTAACTCCCTCCTTTGGCACGCAGCTGCCCCCCTGGTCTTGAGTTACAACTTCACAGTCACTCTGACATGGCACACAACAAAACTGGTTTCCCAGAGGTGCTTTTTCTGCCAGGATGCAGCACCACAGAACTCTCCTCCTCCTCCTCTCAGGGCACGGGAAGGTTGCTCAGAACTGCTGAGTACAGCCACACTCTGAACTACTGCAAACTGTTAACAGTTACAGAAGCCTGAGACTTTTCATTTGCCCTGGACTGATGTAGGTCCCAGCCCAGCCAGAAGAGCCAGTGACGACTGTCCACCCTCCCCTGGCACTGGGACACGTGCACACCCGTCAGAACAGAGCCTCTGCTACACTGGGGACCTACCAGCACCTCTGGTCTTTCCAAGAGACCCCTGGGGTAAATACCAACACAGGGCATTTCTCTGCTGCCACTCCCTGGACTTTGCATTTTGCTGCCCAGACAGCTCTGGTGTGGCGAGTGCTGACAGATCCCCCTTCTGACATTTCTTCCCAATTAAGCTCACGTGCTCTGTGCTGGTTCCTGTGACCTTTTCAGGTCATCTAGTTCTGTGTTATCCCTGAGCTTATTAAATGCACTCTCCAATTTGGGAGCAGAATTTTAAGTCTCCATTTCATAAACAGATTTTTATCCAACTCTGTTAGTGAGCCAACCCAGCTGGTTATAAACCACCGACCCTTCAGGGTCATCAGCTGGTATTGTCACCCAGCATCTCAGGTCAGAGGCTACACTTGCCTTCTATCAATCCAACTTACTACCTTCTGCTAGCTCTGCATCATGCCACTGTTCTGTGGATTGCCCTTGCATTAAAGACACCTCCCAGGCTGCGACAGGCCCCGTTAGCTCAGTGCTCAGACAACACTCCCAGAACTCCTGAGCTCAAAGTTCTGTTACAGTTGGTGCACTTTCAATCAAAGCTCTGCTGCCTCAGTACCTTCAAGTACCAGGAAAATGATTTGTTTTCTGTTTTTTTTTTTTAAATAACTGTCTTTTCCATTTCCTGAGGCACAGTAATGGCCACGTGACAGCCCGGGAATGTGAAGCATCGGCCCATGCCCTGGCAGTGACATCATCGCGCTCGTTGTGACTTTACAGAACGGTCCTTGAACACAGAATTCACAAGCAAGCTGTTCACCAGCACAGAAGAATGTCTGCAGAAAAACAGACACCATTTCTCTGGTCCTAAAGATGAAGAGCTCAAGAATAAAGACTTCTAAATCTTAATAAAAATCAATTTCTAAGATTAGCCGTGTACAAAGGTGGTGGAATAATGTGAGTGGCTTCTCCTGTACTCCCGTGAAATAATCCATGGCCACATCTAACAAAATAAGAAACAAAACCCCAAACGCACTTGGCGAGGCTGACCAGGAACAGAAATGGTTTCTCCAGTTTGCAATGGTTATAAACCAGAATTACAGCACCATGGTGACTGGTTTGCAGACAAGTACTTGAAAAATTTCTATTTGAGGATGAGCTAAAAGTTCCTCTGATGTGTACTGCGAGCTCACCACATTTCCCTAACGGAGCAGATTCCAGAGGCAGCTTGCTTTTACTGCAGTAACAATTCCTCCTGCACTGCCCGAGCAGCACATCATGTCCCTGCTCTACCCAGAAGGGGCGCTCACACACGCACTGACACGGGGCCAAAGCCCTGACACGGGGCCAGAGACCGTCATCGCACGCCAGCCAGCACGCTCTCGACCCACGGAGAAGGCTGAAACTGCTCAATGGTTACACTTAAGGTGCACAAAAGGAAAGGAAAAAACTTGCATAAAAAACCCACAGAAGAACTCAATCCATAGAGCTGCCATTAGCACCCCGACCCCAGCGGGTGCTGCCAGTGAGGGGGTGCAGAACCGCGTGGGGACTCTCGCCGGGGCAGAGCGGGCAGCGGCAGCGGGCCCTCCGCGGGGGGACACGGCAGCCCCAGCAGCACCGCCGGGTACTCCTGGAGATGGGGAAGCTCTGGATGGAATCACAAAGCCCGAGGACTTCGGACTATTCAAGACCGGCCAAGGAGTTGAGAGTGTTAGCACTGCTGTCAGCAAATGGCAAACAGCACTTGGCAAAAAGCGTTTTATTTATTACTGCTGTAAGTAAATCTTATTACCAGTTTCAGTTTTTAAGTGTGAAAATTAAAAAGACTCAGACAAGTTGAAAACCATCTTTTTGGAGACAGCATTTTTTCAAAGACTGACCACGGTCCTTTAAAGAACTGTGCTTTTAAATCCATGAGCCTCTTCCTGCTACGTGTATGATAATTAATGAAAAAATATCTGCTCACAAAAGCACTCATCACGTAACAGCGTGAACTACCATCATACCTTGATTTTGAATTCCAGCTGGGAGTTGATGGTGTACATCATCTCTGTCCTCTCCATCTTCCGGGCGCCTTCGTTGCACAAACGCACCAGCTGAAAAAGAGACATTTACACACCCACCATTATTTTAGTAACACCACACTCAAGGTTCACGACACAAGCTTTATAAAATGTGCTCCTAATCAAACCTCCTTCCAGAGTGACCCATCCATTTTTCCCTTAAAGCAAGGGCAGAACGTTCAGGCCCCCAGATGATGTCTAGCCAAAATATGCAGAGGAAGATTTTATTGCACTAAGGAGCGCCCAGCTCTTCCCACTTCACAGCAGCCTATGACACACAGCTGCTGAAATTCTGGGATCTTGGAGGCAAAAAATAGCCAGTCCTTTGACCCTCAGGTCACACCATGATGTTCTGTTTTTATTAGAGAGTTGTCTGTTTCCAGAGTGCCTATTAAACATACTCTGGATGATTTGTTTTCTGTAGAAAAAGATTAGTTTTCTGATTGCTCAGGTTCAGATGGAAGGAACTGGAATTACTGTACAAGTCAGTGCTGTTGAAATTACAGTCGATGCCCAAAAAATAGATTTGTGCTCTTCTTCCACCACTGATCCTTAGCAACATAGCACAACTAGAGAAGGGAACACCCCTGAACAAGGGAGAGAGGATGATCTGGTTCAGAAGAGGCAGAAAGAATGCCTGAGTTTGCTTAGAAGAGTCAGCCTTTCTTCCCCTGCTGCCAGGCAGGGCAAAAAAATTTCTCAAGCAACTAACAAAAGCCCAAAGCAGACACTTCTCACGGGGGATTGCTGACGTGACAAACACAGGCAGGGCAACTCGGGAAGGAAACTGCTCAAAGCAGAAAAACCTCTGCAGCTAGATTTAGTTTTTAAGATCTCACCTTGCTCACTTCTTTCAGAGCTTGTTTGCAGTTCTCGTATTTTGAGGAATCCTTGGGAGTTTTCTGACATATGGTCTGAAATAAAACATGAGGTACTTCAGAGGACTAGGCAGCAGAGACTGTAACACACACGGAATGTCACATGCACATTAGCTGACAGCAGAGGTGAAGTCCCAGCTGTGGACTGGGATACAGAGGGAACAGGAGATCCCTTCTCCAGAGTGCCCCGACACACGATGGCGTGCTGCTCTGCTCTCAGAGCCACTCTGGCCCCTTCCTGCAGTTCCTCTATTAGAATGTTTCAGCATTTAACTCCAAGGGGGATCAGGAGCAGAAGGTACCAGCCACAGCAAGCAAACAAATGCTATTGTCCTTCAGAACCAACAGACCAGCATCTACAGCCCTGCACTGGAGCAGCAGGAAGCTAGGAAGAGACTGGAATGAACCAGGAATTGCATATGAAAGAACGTGAACATTAAAAGGACAGCATCAAGGGGCAACAGAAGAGTGACTCTGTTCTTACATCCATCAGTAGGGGGAGGCGAGTGACTCTCTGCATGGGAAGGATGAGGAAAGAGATCATGGGCAAATTCCGGCAATCTTCATGGGCCTCGATCCGCGACAGCACCTCTTTAAACGATGGATTGGTGGCGCTGGTGGGAAAGGGGGAGAAGAGAAATGCTTTTTAAGAGAGTTGTGGAAGTCAACAGATTTTAAATCCCTCGAAATTTTAACAGGGAAGCGAATCACAGGATCCCAGGCTGGAAGGGATCTCAAGGACCATCTGGTCCAACCTCTCCTGCTAAAAGTGTGATTTGAAGCAGTCGCATCAGCTAAGCCTTCTTTTTATTTACTTAGCTGTGCAAGCCCAGAGCTGGCATTCAGAAACCTTGAGTCCTGCCACAGGTCAGCGTGAGCACAGCCAGGCTCCGATGCAACAGGGGAGGAAAGAACGTCTGACGCCGACTGACGCACAGGCGGAAGGGGAGTGCAACACCTGGCCACGGGCAGGAGCAGCCCGCGCAGCTCGGTACATCCTCACTCGCCTTTACTTCCAAGGACTGTGCCCACTGGAAGCCAGTTTCACACCACCACCCAGCACCACTGGCTCCCGTGACAAGGGTGATTTCGCACTCCTATTCTACAAGGGGTCCTTACAGTAACTTCTGGAGGGTTCTCTGCTGGTAGACCTCGTTGGTGCAGTACTTTACGTAGGGATCGAACGTTGAAGAGGAATGCTTTTCAACTATATCACTAATATCGTCAATGAAGATGCTGTTCTGATGTCTGGCTTCAAGCTCATTAAAGAACCTGTGACCAAAGAAAATAAATTACTCATTTTTACCAAAAACTAGCAGATTTTCTCACTTTTTTACTTTACACTTCACCTGACACACCCATGACCTTAATAAACTAAGGACAAGTGCAACGGTCTGTGACAGGTGAGCTCATCTCTCAGCCAGGGCAGTCTCCACGCAACACGTCCAAGGGAGGCAGAGCTCAGCGAGCACAGGCACTTCCCATCTCCAGCTGCCAAAACCAAACCAGCACTGCTCAGCTGGTCGGACTAGAATTTCCAGAAGCAGGGTTGAAAGAGACATGAAACACTTTCAAGTGCACATTAACACATTTCCTCTTGTAACAAAGGAAGTACAATAGCAGAAATGTTCAATGAAAATAGTTGTGGGTGAAGTGCTCCACTGAGAAAAAAAACACACAAAAAACCAACCCACCCCCACCAAAACCAACAGCAAAGCACCCACCACACAACAGAAACAAATGCCAAACAAAGCAGGCCGGGCTGGTCCTGGTGCTCATGTACCAGGTGCTTCACTCTGCCACCAAAGCACCAAACACGGAATGGAAACAGCAGAAGCAGGAACCACAGCCAAGCTCCTGAGCTTTTTCCCCTCACTGTGCTTACTGTGAGAAGTTGCCTATTGCTCACCCTCTGTTCCAGATGTGGGTCCCTCACCCCGAGAGCTTTCCACGCCTCTGGGTGTTTCTGATTTTACCAAAACACAGAAGCCATCATTTCTGTGATGCTCATTAGAGGTACCTCGCTGCTCAGGGCACGGGAGCTCCCACAGACCAGGCCTGCAGCTCGTTACAGTTACCTGGGGCAAGCCCTCAAGGACTGGAAGCTGCTGAAAACCTCACACTAGACTTGCCTGTGGCTGTCAGAGAAGGTGATTCTCTGGAATCCTGAACTCCAAGAGTGAACTGGATGGAAAATATTCTCATACAGCACAGGATTAAGGAAGCCACGATCTCGCATCAAGATAAAACAGTCTGAAACATGTTTTATTTTATTGTAGCCCTTTACACACGTTCTCACTGCTAACACTGGCTCTTCAAAATCTGCACCTCACAGCACTTCTTTTAAGTGCACCACCAGCTTCTCCACAGTCTGCTTCACCAGCCAACCTCCAAGCGCGGAAGAGCGGAACAGGGTGAGGAGAAGTTTAGCATCCAAGTGTCCAACACCACCAACACATTTTTCAGGTGTGCTTCAACTAAGCTGCCTGAATTGAGTGGTTCCCAGATTCTCAGCCTCTCACTCATCCAATCAGAAGAATTGAGGGTTTGGGGATATTTTTGTTCTGCTTTGGGATTTTTTGTTTGCTTGATCTTATTGAAGTTCTGACACAGGAGCTGCGGACTGAACAGCCTGATGTTCATCAGCATCATCATTTAGTGAAAAACACCCACTGCCCACAAGTGGAAGTGACAATGCCTCCCACAGTGCCTGGTTTTCTCCTCGCTCTTCCCCTCTCAGGGGTGCAGCAGGAAATTTTATAGGTCCAAGAAGTGGTAAAAATAAAACAAACAAAAAGCCAAACAAAGTCTCCAAGCCACACAGCTACAGTCTCTCATGAGCCACAGCAGCCAGAGTTGAACCCCTGACCACCATGAACTGCACACAACTGGAGTTTGTTTCTACTCTACTCAGACATGTTTATAGTCGGAGAACTTCTCAGCAGGCTGCCAATTTACATTGCTCAGGAAATGAGAAAATACAACGTTTCTTCCTGCTGTAGATTATGGGACACTGACAAGGCGTTCGACCAAGCTGGGCTGCAGCTTCCACTTTTAGAATTTATCTGGTGCTTCATCAATGACATCATCAGTCAGTCACTGTAAGGAACAGTAAAAATCCTGGATAGTGGAAGAGCAGGGGGGAAAATAAAGGGAGGCAGAAGAAAAAAAAGAAAAGAGAGTGACCAAGAGAAGCAGCACACGCAGGTCCCACCCCCCACAACAGGTACTATAGAAATATTATCTCTGAAATTGTTCATCAAAGGTTGGATCAGAAGTTGTCTTTTTTTGCATCCAGCCTGCTGATTTCTGTATGCCACACACATCATAAAAGCCTTTTACTTAAAATCTTAGCAAAGATTCTGTCCAAGATCAGCACTGAGTGATTACATTCAACTTAACCAGCTATGAACTAACTCCTGCGTGACTGGGTTTTTTTGCTTAGTACCAGGAGAACTAAGCTTTTGTTAACTTCTCTGGTTAAAGTTAAATCCAATTCAGTGAAAGTCAAGCAGCATCCTAAGACAGCAGTTGATTTCCTTCATCTTGTCCTGAGGTTGTTTAAAAGAAACATCCAGTTTGCAATGCTCTCCGAGTCCCCCTCCCCTGCGGGCTGCCTGCCAGATTCAGAAACACAGGTTCAATTCGTTTCCTGTTTGCTGCTTTTTACAGCACAAGATCTGGAAACACAAGAGATCTCACCAGCCCTGGAGTCTGCCCTGTCTTCAGGACAAGAGTTTCCTTCTTCCCTGTCTGGTAACCACCATCAGCAGCAGCCTCCCAGGACGTGCTCAGGCGATTTTCTTAAGCTGTTTCTTCCCACTCGTAGGCAGCACTTTGATTGGCACCAGTTAGAAAAGCAGTTATCTTATGGAATTAGTTGTTATCCAGAGCAAAACACATGCAGAATCCAACAACAGCACATAAAATATACAGAAAGGCTGGAGGTACTGCAAAAAAGTCTAGCCAGCTTATGTACATCAAGGGCCACTGCAGAAACACGTGGTAGGTCACCAGGTGGGACAGGGGAAGGTCTGTGGAAAACCAGTCTGAAACAGACATACATGTCCATCACCAGAACCAGATCAGCACCCGAAAGGGAAAATAAACTCTTTCTGGTACAGCTCCTATGAGGTGAGTTTGTTCTGTTTGCAAAGGGACAGTGCCAGGCTGCTGAGCCCCAGAGGGCACAGGACCATCGGGGTTCTGTGCACAGGTTATGCAGCAGGTACAGAACTGAGCTTCTCAAACCTTGATCTGACTTTCCCAAATGTCCATCTCCTCACCAGGAACAGAAGCTTATTGGTGACATCAATTTTCTATTTTTT
>VWZY01006567.1:569-15865 GCA_013399075.1 Chloroceryle aenea | reverse complement strand
GGATCTTAAAATATTAAAAATGGGGAAAATTGCAGCCTTATTTCCACTGAATTTTTATGCTGAATCAGACTCAGAGGGTGACTGGAGCACAGGACTGAACCCACCAGGGTTTGGCAACCATTGGTTTGTTCCGGGAGTCACCACAATCTCAGTTGTGGGAACCACTACACACACACACAGATTTGTACCACCAAGCACTGCAAAGCTAACAGCCCAGAAAAACACCTTTTTCCTGGGCAGTATCTACTGAAAATATTCGAGTATTCCACGGGAAACAAGGGCACTGACAGCCTGTTCCTTCAGCCTGCCACGAACTGGAACAGCTCTCAGCAAAACCCTACCCGCCGGGGACTGGCCG
This sequence comes from Chloroceryle aenea, assembly GCA_013399075.1. Lineage (NCBI taxonomy): Eukaryota > Metazoa > Chordata > Aves > Coraciiformes > Cerylidae > Chloroceryle > Chloroceryle aenea. Next base: position 15,507 of record VWZY01006567.1, on the reverse strand, counting down.
AAGGGAGAGCCGCTCGCCTTTTTGACTTTTTCTAGCCTTCTGGCAGAAACCCAGACCAACAAAGGGGCCATGGCAACCCTGTGGGCGTGCTGTGCCACGGCGAGAGTCCCGAGGCGGCGGGTGAGCGCTCGCAGCCTCTCACACAATGGCATGCATCTCAGAGAAGCACGTCTTGATTCACCCAATTAATACCCCCTGACAAACGACCCCACAAAGAACACTCCGTGACACCAGAAATGTAAATCCTCTTGATAAATGACACAACATCACAACAGGAGTCTCCATTTTAAAAGCCTTTCCCATGCTGAACAAAGTCATGCTTTTTAGAGTCCCGAGAAGAGCCAGGGTGCTTCTGCCCATCACCCCAAGCCCCAGTGGTCACCTACAGACTTGGCACAGAACTGAATGAGCTCAGTGTCAAAAGCAAGGAATTTATAGCCGTTCTGTGAAGCTTTCTGGCAGCAGGGCTGAGGCTGTTCCCATGTAACACCCTTGCTAGAGCGGAGAAGCCAACCACCATGGCCAGCAAAGGCCTTGGAGAAGGGAGAGCAGCTGAGCATGGAACTTGTCTGGGTTGCCACCTGCCATCCCCAGCGTTGGCACTAACAGAACTGATGATCTTAATATATGCAAGAGAATTAATCTTGGTATCTGGGAAGAAATTTCTGTTACTATAAAGATCTGAACTATACAAACACATAAATTAAGCATTGCTTAGTTTCAAGGGAAGTGCTTCAGCCAGGAACTCCCCCATCACAGCCCAGAGCAATGCAGGCAGAGCGCAGCCAGGAAACTCTTCAGAGAGTCTGGAAATTGTCACTTCCTTTCAAATGACACATTTCCCCCCCAGGCTCCCTCTTGGAGCCCAGCTGGTACTGGGTCTGTGGCACACAGCTCCCAGCAGCAGGCCACAAACGCTCCCAGGCTGACCCTCCGCCAAGCTGGCAGCCGCCCGACTTCCACAGCCGCGGGGAAGTTGTAAGTGCGAGTGTACTATCACCGGGTGACGCTGCCTTACAGCCACACGGGCTGTTCGGGAGGCAGAGCAGCAAGGCCTGTCACGGGAAGGCTGGGGGGCAGGACACTGCTGTCAGAGGTGACACAGCACAGCTTCGAGCGCTGCTGGGCTCTGCTGGGCCAGCACGGGCACGTCGGCCTCTTCCCCACACAGCCGCAGGAGAAGTCGCTGGGGGCAGCAAGCATCAGAACTGCTACAAGGTGGGGAAAGCTGCAGGTTCCCATTGTGCTGCACAAGGCTACAGTACAGTACAGTAAACATGACCTCCGTGCTGACATGACCGCAGCAGAAGCGCGCGAGACATGCAGGATGGCAAACACAGTGCCCGGGCACAGACCACACAGCCCAACCTCCCTGCTGTCCAGGTAACAGGGAGCAGTGCAGCACAGCTCCTCTCCCTGCACTGAAAGCTTCCAGCCCCTGGATCTGAGGTTTACAAGTCTCCTTTAACAAAGCTCCCTGATGCCACGGTACAAAAACAGCCAAGGGAACCCACATTCCATCTGTCCTCCCGCTGAACGCAGGCACTGCTCGAGCTGCTACCAGCCTGGTGTCCTTTCAGAGGTGCTTTAATGTGAGCAGGGCAGTGGCAGCTCTCCAGAGCCAGACTGTTACCAGTCAGCCTCAACCAAGAAGGCTGCTCCCTTGTTCCTTATCAGTTGCTGTACGAGGAAAGCAAAGGCAAGTTCGAGTAGCTGTTGAACACCCATCCACTTTACTACCACAGAACCACACACACAAATGCAATTTTCCTCTTCTGTATTTTGGGTTGGCTTTTCTTGCAATCTTCCAAAGAAACTCAGTAACAGAACTCTGCATTCTGTAACAGTAATGCTTTAATTTAACCAATTCAATACACTCACTCCTTAAATGAACACTAGGACTGCATTTTCCCATGGAAATAGGTGAAAGGGGCAAAACATTAACCTGGTTTACAGACAAGTGCTATGAGGAGGCTCACCTCCTTCGTAACTTGCATTCACACATACAAGATTAAGATACTCAGTCAGGGCTGTAACCTACCTCACAAACTCACACAACTTCTCTACTGAAATCACAACGCAGACAGAACCTGCCAGAACAGGGTTTTTTCATCTCTTTCTGCTAATGCTCATCTCCCACCATTCCATCTACCATTCAGCCAGCAAGAGGCAAACAGCAGAGACAGACGCTAAAGCTCTCCCTTTGCCAATAAATTTGGTGATTAGACCTGTCAGACCAATTGTTCTTGAAGATTTCCCCCCCGCTTCCCTGTGCCTCCTCTTTCCCAAGCCCAGCTCTTGGGAAACTGACCCCTCCTGCCCCAGCAAGCGAGCCTGGAGAGCTGCTCCTACCCAGGAGATTGATGGCGCAGGGGTCGCAGACCACACAAGCGTCTGCTTCTCAACAAGCCGGCGACGGCAGCCCCATCAGCACCCCCTTCTGCTCCCGTCTCAGCCAGCAGCTCTCCCTGACCCGGGCTGCAGGTTGTGCCATTCTGTGTCCCATGGGTTTTGAACTCCCGTGTCACACAGCGGGCAAGCGCGCAGTGACACCCTGAAGCTCTGAGGCCACCTTGCCAGATGTTTGTGTGCAAACACGCTGTACGTGGCACAAGTTATTGAGATCAGCTCTTCTTTGTTAGAGACATTCCAAGCAGCTCCCCAAAGCAGAGACGAGCTCTGCTGTCTGTGTTCTGCTTCTAACAAAAGCTGCTCTGTTCCATCAGAAATGGCCTTGTCATGCACTGGAAGCCTATGGTGGTGTTTCTGGAGAGTTTCCACTGAACATGTTCTAAATCAAAGTTCCTGGAGAGAAGCTTTCAGTGATTTTGCCTAAGATAGTATTTTCATTAGTTTACATTCTTCAGCTCACCAAACTCTTGTCTGAGCCTCCAAACCCAAGGATAGCTACACTCAGACTGGCTGTTTTTAAGGAAAGGCAAGGCTGCCTGAAGTACAGCATAATGGGACAGATGCTCAGCTGCATTACGGATTCAGAACAAAGAGACGGGGTTTGCTACCTGGAAGGATCTTGAAATGGGAAGTGATAGTTTGGAGAGGCTGAGAAAAAGGCTTCTGTTTTAGCATCACTTTCATTGTTTACACAAACGAGGCTGTAGAAGCCAGCACAAAGTTTTGTTACAGTTTAACAGTGTTGCATAACTCAGGAAACAAAATATGTTTTCATTTAAGTTTTAAAAGAAGTTATGAATTCTGCTTTTCCTCCGAGTTATTAAAAAACAAGTTCCCAAACTATTAGACTTTCCAGACAAGAATAAGATGATAATTTTAAGCCAGTGTGGCATTTTTCCATCCTTTCTTTTCCCCTTCCCTCTTCCTTTGAAGACTATTAATCAAAAAGCCTGTGAGAATTCCCCTAAAAATATTGCTCTCCCCACCTCAGATTTAAATATTTTAGGTGAGAAATTGGAAAGTTTATTCAACACAGGGAAAAACCCAACCACACACCTCTTAGCACAGCTATTCTAGTACAGTCAGCTGTGTTCTACAGAAACAGCCCAAAGCAGAGGCAAAGTCTGCAGGCTAATTAATTGACTTCTATTAAGCTATCTAAAAAAGATGGCAATAATCCTCCAGTACCTGATGGTTCTGTGACACCAACATCTGTCTAGTAAAAAAACCAGGCTGACAATACTTTTACTTCTCCAATTCACACTTCATGCAAAGAGAAGCCTTTAAAAGTACTGTTCCTTGCAAAGAAGGACTTTGTTAACCTGTGCTCCCTGACAACACTCACTGCTGTGGCAGCTGTGGATTCAGACAATGCCCTACAGCTGGCAAAGGCCTTGATTGTGACAGGAGGAGAAAAAAGGGAACACGGGGATGGAGCAATGCAGGTACAGATGGTAAGCCCAGGTGTACACCTATCATATCCCTCCTAAATTAGGCTTGCACTGGACCAAATACGTTGGACTCTCTCGTGGGTATGTTCCACAAAACAAAATCTTAGTGCTGCATAAGCTTCACAAGTCAAAGTGCTGCACAACAGATGGAAAACTGCACAGACTTCATGGGGCTTCAGAGAATTAGAAGCCAAGAAAGGCCACTAATATAACTGGGAACAGGAAACTTCAGAAATTCCACAGAGGTAAATGTGGGTTTAATGCTAAAGAATTCAGAACATCACAATTTCTGCAAGAAGGAAACAAAGAGGACAAAAGAAAACAGAGTAAAAACCAAAGCCAACCGAACAAAAAAAAATTAAAATGAGGTGTGAAGGCCAATTCCAGCAAGATTCCTAGCTGGAGAGATTCCTCACCCAGCCCTCAGCCCCATTTCTGAAGGGAGGTGTACACTATTCTGTTCCACCTGACACTGTACAGTGCTACGGTCAGGATCCAGGGCATGTGCATCCTCTGGCCATTGCACTTGACTTCAAACTGCAAACAAGGCATCAGAAAAGGAGCAGAGGCAGCTTTATTTTTTAGTGATGTAGAGCACGGTAACTCACCTGCTGATAATGCTGGTAGCCAGGCTGGGAGAGCAAACAAGCTGTACCAAAGCAAAGCCTTACCCGACCAGTGTGTGACCTGGAGCCTGGAACAGCCACAACCCCGAAGCACGCCGTGCCTGCGCATACATATACACGGCCCCTGTCAAATACCCTGGCAGTAATTAACAGCAATCATAAGCCAGCCTTTTCAGCATTTCTATTGTGTAAGGTCTGCCAACAATTCCTTTTCATTAGGCACTATTTCTAGTACATCACTTTTCTGGTGTACTGAACAAACTTAAAGAAGCAAAGCAGCAAAAAAACCAAACCCCACCCCAACCCCAAAGCAAAAAGCCCATCACAGCAGCTCATCTCTGTAACAGCAGTGAAGGCTCTGGTGTCAGGTGCAGTGGCTGCAGTGCCATTCCCAGGCAGTAAATGCCTACGCTGTTGACATTAAAGATACCACAGTTGCAGAGTACACTGCACATCCCGTACTCAGAAAGTAAACAGTGAGTCCACTGCTCACTGGCCAGAGTCGGTTCTTAAGGGTGAGCGTGAAAACTCTTGCTCAATTTCTCACAGCTTAATAAGGCAGTAAACTTAATCTGATAGACTGCAAGACTAGGTATGACTGTTGAACGTAGCAACACTTAGCTTAGGAACTGGTTAGGTTTGAAGGATGCTGTTTTCTGCTAAAACACACACCGTGCTCGTTCCTTCCCTGCCAATTTTCCAGTACCAGCCTCCCCTATCAAACGGGAGCTCAAGTGTCATGGCAAGGCCAGCCTGGCAAACTCGTGTGCACGTCACTCTATTTGCATTTTCCACCTTCAAACTGGGCTGGCAGCTTGGAAAGAAAAGATTCCCTAGAACAGTTACTTGAGATTCCAGTAAGAAACTTGCTTTTATGTTCAGTGGGTATTAAAATAGCAACCAGCCATCTCCAGATCAGCTACCTGTAAGCTCTCCTTAATCAGGACAGTCAGAAAAGCAAGCGACTGTTCAACCTCAAAGCTAACTTTTCTTGCCCAAACATTTGGTAACATTTTCCAAGTAAGAGCAAGATGCCTCAGAGAGGAGAGGTGCAGGTAAGGCATGGCCCAAGTCTGCAAATACCACCAGGTACCAAAGACAGTACTAACCAAAGCTCTGCTACTCAAGGAGCTGCCTCAGACAGAGGGAAAAGTACCATCCAAATAAACAATAATCCAAATAAACAGGATCTTAACTCAGAGTACAAACCCACAACCTACAGTTAGTGAAATGAGACATCAGCTGCTTGCATTACATCAAGCAGTGCAGAGCACAGAGAATCAGACTCCACAGCAAGTCACTCACAGCTTATAAACCCCCTAAGGTTCTGCGTATGAAGACACACGACGTTTCACTTGTCACTCTTCAACTGCCAAGCCAAACTTTCTGCCAAATTTGCTACCTTGCAGCTGTTCCTCCATGCTGTTGTAACTGACCACACTATTTTGTACACCACATCTCACTACCTGAGTAACCATCCCTCAGTTACAGTTTAAACTGTTTACAATTCACTTCCTAAATTTGTAATTAGCAAATTTTAAATTAGAATTTCTAATTTTAAAACTGTGCCTGTCTTTACATAGACATATTGCTACACTTACTTTTTGCTTGCCTCGTAAACATCGGTGATATTGGAGAAGAGGTGATGGCTCTCTGTTTTGGTCATTGTGTGGCTCAGTTCCCTGGAATTTTTAAACATCCGGATCAGAATCTCCAAGCTCAGCAAGTAAGAATGCTCCGAAGAGATCACTTCAAATATTGCCTGCAAAGGGGAGGGAGAAAAGACTCACTATTGACTGTGCTGGCTTTTTATTATTTTTTTAAAGGAAATAGAAAAGGGAAAAATGAAGGAGGAGTGCAAAGAACAGTTACTGGATGCAAGCCAGAGGTTACAATATAAATATTCAAGACAAAAACTGTAACAGCAACTGTGATCACTCCCCATTCCTACTCCTGAGAGGTTCTGGTTGGTTTTTCATTTGGTTTTTTGTTTGGTTTGGTTTTGTTTTGTTGTGGATGTTTTTTTGTTTGTTGTGTGGATGTTTTTTTTGTTTGGTTTTGTTTTTCTGGCGTTCTTTTTGTTTTGGGTTTTCTGCTTGTTTGGTTGGGTTTTTTTCCTTCAACTGAAACACCCAAACATGTCTGTTTCTGTGGTCCAGCTGGAAGCCCCTTATCAGTCATACTACATCAGCTGTATTTGCTTTTGCCCTTCTTAAATAAGAGCTGCTAAGTTATTGGAAGTGTTCTTGGGCAAGAGAACTCTGCTCACACAAGCACCTGCAGAACAGCAAAACTGCAGAGTTCAGGCCCTGGCCACAGCTCCGCCCCGAGCCCTGCGCTGCTTCTGGAACACGGAGCAGGCAGAGGGGGGCTGAGCTGGGCTGTCTGCAGCAGGGACAGGGCCTGGTGACAGCAGACAGGAGGGCTGGCAGCCACCAGCCCCTTCAGTGAGGTCAGTGACCAGAGGCACAGATCTGCAGTGCATCCCCCCGCCCTCCACAAACAACTGCTGTGTCTTGCCACCCTCAATCCCAGTTCAAGAGCAGCCCCTGTAACATCCACCAGCTGGCTGTTCTACAAAGCAAACCGAATGGACTCTTGGACCTGGAAATCCACATAACTTGTTCCATCAGAAATTTCCATCTCCTGTGGAAACCTATCCAGTTTTTAGACCTCTTGCCCTCCCGGCTTTATTTGCTGTAACCTGGTACAGTTTTGTACATATACACATGGAAAAAACGAAGCCATTTTCACAAACCCTTTTGTCAGAAGCTCCCCTAGGTCCCACCTGCCACCAGCACTACCCCCCTGGGCACTGCTAGCAGAGCAGCACCATCAGCACAGGGAACACAGCGGCGTTCTCAACGTAACTGATGTCAGCTCTGCACCNAGGAGGAGTTCACTTAGATGGTCTGATGTGTCTGCTCAAGAAACTCTGCTCCTCCACCACTGGGTACAAAGGCAAGGGAGGTTGGATGCAGTCTTCCTGAACCTTTCCATCTACCAACTGGGACAAGCCACACTGGGAGAAAATGCAGAACATTCTGCTGAGGACATCTGGTCACATTTCTCAAAATGTTCCAAGCCTGGTGAATTCTCTGGTTACTAAGGTAAGCTTTTGATCAAATACACCTTCTCTTGGGTATCCTGAGTGTCCACAGTCTGTGCTTTCAAAATTATTCTTGCCCTTCTCAGAAGTCTCCTTCAAAGAACTGAGATTTTAATAATTCAGTAAGCTTTGGACTTCTTAGGACAGAAAATAAAAAGAAAAATTTAAAAAGCCCCCAGCTTTTGCTGAAGCTGTACAGGTTTCTGCAGTGCAAACAAAACACGACTGCACTCCACAGAAAAACTTTCCTTCCTTGCATGTAGGTTAATGTGCATATCAGCAATCTCTCCATCTTATCACCTGCATAAAGGCTGAAGGGGTCTGGCAGGCAATCAGCAGCAGCTACATCCCAGCTTCCACTTACTGCACATTATTCACAGAAGCAACTGCTGCTCTGCAAGAGGATATGCAAAGGTGATGCTTAAAATCATGTTTAATTGCCTGCCTGCCAACTCCAGCCACCTCGAGAGTCCTGATAGACACATGTCAGCCAAACTCTGGCAGCAAATCTACCTACTGCTTGGCTCACGATGTGCAGAAGGGCACCCAGAAAGGCACCCAGAAGGGGCCTTTTGGCCTTTGCCCAGCAGTTAACATTTCCACCCTTCAGTCCTGCTGTGCTTCCAGCTGTGCTCACACAAAGATCTACCTAATGACTGCTGCAGAGTTCCACAGCTAATTGGTTCTACCTTGACATTTTTCAACACAGGAATACAGATGAGCTGTCCTTACTGTTTTGGAGGGGTTTCCTTTAGGCTTTTACGCTCACGCCTCATGGCCTTCTACCCGTTTGGTAACAGAGTCCTCTGCACAGTCAACAATAAACAGGACAGGGAAAGATTCCTTGCTTCTAATGTGTAAGGAAGGGAGAGGACATCATCTTACCATGACCCAAACACAGCTTGCAGTATAAAAAATAAAAAAGGATTAAGAAACAATCTTGATTTTGACACAGAGTAACTACACCACATCCAGTGGCTGGGGCAGCATTCAGCAGCTGCTTGCCACCCGCGTTGCAGAAAGCAATGACAACAGAGTATTTTTGCCATCATAATGTAACAGGCTGTTAAGGACAATTTAAAGAATAGATAAAGAATCATTAAAAGAAATGCACACAACTAAGTAGTACAACTACACCTTAAGAATATTTATTTAGGCTCCCTCTGAAAGAATGGGCCTCTAATATTCCAATAAAAACGCCGCTGGCTTGAAAACTTCTGGTAACATTAAAGACTTTAAATTTAGAAGGCATCTAAAGAACTTGCTCTCTTTGAAGGGATGTAAATATGACTCCAGGAAACATAGACTAAAGGCTCCTAAAGGATATGGCTGAAATAAATGCTTTGTGTCTCCAACCTTCCCAGCAGGAGGAGACAGAAAAGCAGAACGCATGGCCTGAACTCGAGCCCCTTCCCCAGAAAAGCAAAAGAAAAGAGCCAAAGAAACGCAGTGTTACAACAAACCCCAAGGAACTATTGCCTCAATCTCACATAAGCAACACGAGATGCTTCTGTATTTCATGAAGGAACACAACAGCTGGAGGTCCTGCAGCTAAAGTGACTGGGGGCTCATTATACACATCTGCAGCCTCCACCCAAGAGCCCGCAGCGGCTGCCTCTGCTACACTCACCGAGGAACGTCCAGAAGTGGAACGAGGATAAGGGAACAAACTACCATGGTGGGTGATGCTACAGTGCTTCTATTAAAAAAACCTTGGGATTTTTTCCTGTGTAAGGACATACCTCAAGAACTGCAGGTATATAGCTGGCTAGGTCAGGCTATTCTTTTCAACACCTCTCATTCATTTTGCTATAGCCCCTGTATGTAAGGAAGGAGGGTAAAGCAGACAGAGTGGACAAAAGAAACAAAGAGATAGAGGGAAGTGGATAAAGAGGACAAAAGGAGCAAAGGGGACAGAGACAGAGGGAGAGAAAAGATAACCAGATCAGTCACTGTTGCTGGTGCCTGCCCTGTAACAGCGTGGACACACCTACTGCATTTCAGCGTGAAAAGAAAAAGGTTACAGCAGACAGAGCGCGCTCACGCGTTCAGAACCCTTCACGGGAGTAGTTACAACTCAGGGGCGTTGTAAAGAGCTGTTCTTTGCTCCTGGCTGCCTTTAAAAATGTACGTGCCACCTCCAACCCTCCGTGAGCTCTCGCACCTTCCTGGCTCAGCAGCCAGGCACTCCCAGGAGCCGCTCCTCCGGGCACAGCCCGGCCGCTGGCAGGAGAGCCAGGGACCCCCGCATCTCCGACAGACGGGGTTTGTTTGTTTATTCTCCCTGGGGAGAGAGGACACTTCACTCCAGGACAGGAAGTAGTGGGATGAACTTGCCTCCTTATCAACAAATAGAGTATTAAATCAGGCATGCAGGGCATCCCTAAGCCAGCAAGGAGAGGGGACTGTTGAAGAGTACCTCCTGCCTTTTTCTTTCTTCCTGGCTGATGGCTTCTGATATTCCATTCTTCTTTACCTAGTAAATAAAGAAATCAAAAATTAACATTTTTTGTAGAGAAACATTATTAAATACAGGGCTAACAAAACATTGCCCTAAGAATTCAGCTAAACAATCTCTCCACTTCAGAAAGGCAGCAAGGAACCATCAGAAAGAAAAAAATTACTGTCAGTGACATCTGTAATTTGGCTTATTGAAAGAGCTAAGTAATTGCATTAAAAACTACCACAGCACAGAACTACCACAGCACGAGCACGTGCAGCCAAGTCACAGTCACCCTGCACAACCCCCCTGGATGTTGCACACACATGCTCTCCTTCTCAGTTAGATTTCTGAACTGACACGTACATCACAAGGTTCCTTTTCCTAGTCAGCCTGAAAAGTTTCAGAGTCTCATTTATTAAACATATCTAGAGTCACAGAAAAACTACCTAGACAGGTAGTTCCCTGGCCAAAAAAGCCCACATCTTCTCTTTATGAGCTCCAGCTTTACCCTTAAGAGCCATGGCAAACTCCTGAGTAGATAGTTCTGGATTTCTGTCCTCAGCCCTATGACATCTCTCCCCCACTCAGCACCCTACAGTCAAATCAGCCGAGGCCAGGCTGCCCCAGCTCTCCACATCCACCCCATCACGAACAACAGCCACGCTCTCTACACTGTTGCTGTGGCCTTAGATAAAGCTTAAACAAAAACTGAAGTGAGACCTCCAGATTTGGGTTAGCAACACCCACATAGCTGCAGATTTGTGGATTAATAAAAAATATTCAGAAACACCTTGTATTTTGGGAGGGAGAAGGGGATGACAAGTTTCAGCCACAAACTCCAGTTGCAAGTAAGACAACTTGCTTCAATACATTCTGTCCAGCACCAGAACGATCCAATACTCACAACAGACAGCTGACTCCATGTTGATCTCAGGGGCTTATACTGAAAAACAATCTTTTCATCCAGCTTCTGCTCTCGGGGCTCAGACTCTTCATCAGAATCTATGTCCAGGGCTTTTTCTTTATAGTTCTGATATAATACAGCATTTTCTATAAAACAACAACAGCATGTCACTCAGGGCTAGGAAGTTAGCTTAGCTGCTTTCAGAGAAATTGTAACATTTGAACAATGAAAGAAACCAAAACGTCAATGTGCTGTTCACAACCTCGGAGAGACAAAGCTCACATCTCACTGCGGGTGGACAATGGTGTGGTGCAGTCACAATGGATCACTGTACCACTACCAAAAAGCTCCACGCTGACTGAATTAAAGAACAGATGTGTCCTTTGTCACGAAAAAAAAAACAGAAAACAATTTTTTCTTCCTCAGTTTGCTGTACAATGTCTCGAAATTAGCCAGCAATTTACAACGGAACAAGCGTGTCAGCAGAGCAGGCACTACTCTGGAGGTCTGGCTGTTTTGTCCTTTGTCACGGCTGTACGCCCGCTACCCGTGTCAACTTTTATCCTGTCAGCTTTAAATACCATCTTCACACTCACTAAGAGAGGGAAACGATCCAAATTTTGGAAATTTGAGGTCAGAACTTGTCCATCTAGAAACTTAAAAGCTTGCCTGAATAAGCAAAAGGCCCACGACCCTAAAGACAAGCAGACTCCTCCCAGACTTCAGTACCAGCAGGGTGAGTTCAGTAAGGCCAGCAGCAAAGGATCCCGGGTGTGGAGTGTTCCCAACTGCCCCAGCCACACACCCTTTCAAAACCAACCACAAAGGGCAGAGAACCTCAAGAGCAGAATACCCTGCAGACGGATTAAGCTGTGAGAAAGCATGCTCTGAAGGGTACTTCAGAGATGGGCCAGGCTCTGGACAGTGTCCAACCTTGCTGGAGTGAGGGGGAAAGCAGTGAGTGCAGAGCTGCAGCTCCCCAGGTCTGACACCAGGCTGGGTGGATCTGTCCCACCTACTCTGACCATACAGCCCTGGTTGAGGATTACACATGGTGTGGCCTTTTGTAGTTGTTCTTTGGAATGTGTCTAGATAGTTTATGCACTTTTAAGACTGGAAATTGTGTCCAGCAAGTGAGTTCTGAGAGGCATTACAGAGAAAGTTACAAGCTGGGATCAGTCCAAGATAGAAGGAAGGCACTGGAAGAGAATCTACAAAATGTCATCAGGAGATGGTGCGAGAAGAGCTGAGAATAAGAGTAAGCCTGGGGATGATGAAAATACAACAAAGAGGGAAGTTTTGAGGGAAAGAAAGGTAAGACAGCAGCTGAGATGACCTTAGGAGGCATGAAGCAGAGAAAAGCCAAGAGAGTAGCAGTTTTTATAATGAAACCTCCACAGACTCATAGCCAGGAAAGAATTATTTTTTTTCCTCACTGAAATAGCAGGAAAAGCAGCAAACTTGGCAAAGCTCGGCATTAGCGAGTAACCCAAAAATGCAGATACATGGACAGTGTTTTTCTGACACTTAACCTTGAAACCTAGGTAGCCAGAAAAGGAAAGGATTACAACCTCAAAGAATTCACCCCTCCACACTGGCCTTAGGAGGAAAAAAGAAACAGCTGCACGATCCCTGAACTCAGAGGATAACAACTGAGGCACCTGCTGCAAGGGAGGACCCCAAACCCAGCCACAAAAGCTCCTCCTGTCCCCGGGAGGAGTCCCAGGGAATAGGTCCCACCTGGAGGAACAATCCTCACCTGTGTGGTTCTACAGAGCCCCGGGGCAGAGAGGCACATCCATCCTTTTGGGAGGGACACTGGTTTTCAGCTGAAAAGAAGCCCTTCAAACAACCCCCTACTTTTAGCCTGCTTTTCTATATTCTTTACAATATTCCCTAAAGGATGTCTAGTGCCAAAATTATGGTTCCATGTTTTAGTCAGTTTACTTTTTCAGTACAAGGTACTTGCTTGCTGACTACATGGGAAAGCAATGTACAAAATCAGTTCATCTCTCGTGCTGGAGCACATTATCAAGGCTGTACAGAAAAGGGCTTACCTTCCCCATCAAACGTCCCTTGTCCTTTCACCATTTTCTTCTGATAAATCAACAGAAAAGAAACACAACCACGTTAAAAGAAGAATACAAAATAACCACCAGTAACAAGAACTTCAGCTTAATTCACTACTTAGGCACCAAATTAACAGGCCCCAGTCTACACACTCCTGATGCTGGTTAAGTATTCCCAAAAACAACTGTTTCATCATAGAAAGTGAAAAGCTACTCCAGTCCTCCTCCTCTCCAGACTGTTTACATGCATTTGTCCCAAGCACTCCACTTCTGCTCCGTCTCAGAAGAACAGAGCAGTGGCTTTACAGGAGTTCAGTGAACTTGCAACTCACCGGCCCTGAGCAGCCGCCTCTTTCCACACGCTCCGAAGGGAACCGCCACATGGAGTATTTTGTAAACTAACTTTCTGAGACCAAAACAAACCTTTCAAACAAAACAGCTGTTTTGCTGCAACAAGTCGTGTGGTCTAAGAAGTCTATTGAAAAAAAATGCTACTAGCAAAAAGAGGTTTGTGTGTAAAGACAGGACCACATCACGTCCTCCCGTTTTAAAGCGAGCTGTTAAAGCCTCCTGCCAAAACAAGCACCCTCCCGCTCGTTCACCACTTGATCGATTGCTGTTTCACCACTTGGAGCATTTCACACAAGCTTCCATAACCCTCTTTTTTAATTTGGCCGAAAACTGTCACGAAGCTGCTAATTATTTTAGCACCTACAGCATTAGTCCTTAGCCTGGAGCACTGTACTGCAGAATTCCAAACACTCTGCCAGGACCTACCAAGAATTTCTTTTAAACTAATGTATTTTACTTAAAAAGAAGAAAATACAAGACTGATATAGTCAAGTAGAAGATTTTCACTAAGTGTTTATAAACCAATTTTAATACATTAACATACAATATAAATCTACTACTCCTGAAAGATCACAACGAAGGATTAGAAACAGGCATTCTGCTTTCACCGGCAGGCATTAAAAACATCAGGCTCCAAAGAGACACCTGAAATTGCCTCTAGCAATGAAAAAAAACCCACACTAACTTTTAAACCCCTTTCTAAGTAGCGTCTCGGAGGACTAAGGGAGGTGGTTCATTTCTCTGCAGCCTGTCTACTCTAGCACGCAAACTTTATTATGTCAATGCCTCTTTTTTCCCTGTTTACCGCCCGCTGGGAAAAGGTTTTAAACCATCCATTCGATTGTGAAAGCAAAGCTCGATGTGCTGAGGAATCTGTCAGGAAAGGCCAGCGTGGGGCTGCCACCAGCACCGACTGCAAGAGAATCGCGTCCCTGAAGCCTCCGCTGCTGTACTTTGAGAACACCACTTGGAAGCGATCTGAGAGACTCAGCAGCAGCTAGGAAAAGTTCTGCGGTAGCAAAGAGCAAACCGAAACAAACTCCAGCATTTATGAGAACCGGGGAGACTGCAAATCACGCTCCTGTGCAGCCAGAGCACCCAAATCAGAGCATCACCGATCAGCACAACTTACCTTTACCCTCCCCAGGCTCGAAAATTTCTCCTTATCTTCAACGACCGCTTTAAGTGCGGGCTGGGACATTCTGTTCTTTTTCTTAAAGTTAGCCGAGCTGTCGAAGTCCACACCACTCACCACCGCCCTGCGGTAAGATGTCGACCTCAGGCCTCGCCTCAGGCTCCCCGCGCTGTCCAGGTCGCCCTCGGCCTCCTCCTCAGCGTCGGCCACCAGAGGCAGGCTGAGGCTCTCCACCATGCTGCGGACCTTCAGCACCCTCCTGCTGGTCTCCGCATTCTGGCTGCTGCCTTTGCCCGTCACCTTTATTTCGGAAGCCAAACCCTTGGGGATGATCTGCTGCGTGCCCACTTTGAGCGCGGCGGGGCTGTGCGTGCTCAGCACCACGGGCGGCTGCTCCTGAGGGGCCGCGCCTCGCTCTGGGGACACCTCGGGCGGGCT
>VWZY01006566.1:25308-68322 GCA_013399075.1 Chloroceryle aenea | reverse complement strand
CTTTGTTGTTTGTTTTTTCTTCCCCCCAAAATCATCCTTTTCGCAGCTGGGAGGAGCAAGAGTTCTGGGGGGGGAGTGTGTTCTCAGCCTTCCCGCCGTTTCGTGTTACCATCTATCGGTGAGGTACCGTCGGAGAGCGTCTCTACAGCGGGCTCTGAGCTGCGTACATCTCGGTGAGGGAGAAGCACACCTCTTTGCTTTAGGTTATTTTACTCGGAGCAAAGGTGAGAGAGCAGCAGGGGCTGCGGGAGGGGTAGCTGCTCGGCGGGGCCGCCCCGTATCCCGCCTTGCTGAGTCGAGCAGCGTCGCCCTTTTAAGGAATGTAATGCAAGGGCGAATGTCGTCAGCACAGCATTAGCACATTTTTGTCATTAAATGTACTCGAGTCATAATAGTTGTTTATATTTACAGGGAATTCTTGAACGCGAACCACATGTTCATCTCTAGATGAATTTGGAGTCGGTGAAAGTCGGTACTTCCCAAGGACAGCTTTGGTGACAAGGGTAGATCGGGTCTTTGGTGTTACCTATTTATAGAGATGGAAAATCTAAACAAAGTTATAGAAACGGGACATGAAAAAATCTCAGAAAGTGTCATGAATCTTTTTCTTTTTTTTCTTTGTCTTCATATCATTGTATGTTTTTCAATCTCAGCCCCCTTCTAAAAATACTACTGTATATATACTGGCTGTTAATATAAATTTAAATGTAAATTTAAAACTATTCCTCCTCTTCAAAAGGCCTCTCCAAAACTTTTCAACAACTTCAATGCCATGCAAAGTTTTTATATAGAAAGACAGAAGATTTTTAAAATTCTTTTTCTGCAGGCAATATGGACTTTGACAAATGGCTATTTTATGTTTGCTATTCATACTTTTTATATTTTTTCAAATTATTCAGTATAAGCTTTTGAAAAAAATCTCTACCTTCCCTGTCTGTTGTAATCATAGCTACTGTCACTCATCTCACTTCTGCAGGAAAAGCTAAATAAAATAGCTATTCCGAAAAGCAAATTGTTCACCTGCACAAACCAGAAAACAGTCGTTCTTTTCTTGACTTTTTGCAGAAAACATGTAAGCAGATACATATAAAAAATTTATTTAGGTACGATATGCTTTAAAATATAGGTTTGTGGGTGCTTAGTGTTATTAACAACAGTGTAGCTACAGAAATTCGAATAATAAACTATTTATAAAGCTTTTCAAAAGGATTTGTGTCTTTTCCTTGCATTTATTTTTCAGCCAAGTGCAAACGCCTGGCCTTCCTCTCTTTGAAGTCAGTGGCAAAGTTCCCACCTACACCCCAAGGATCCGTGAAGTCAGTCAGAGATTTTCCATGGACTTTGGATCAAGCCCATAGTATGAGTCAATTTAAGAAGTGATTACTTCTCTCATAGAAGTGCACATTGCATTTGCTTAGACAACTACAACTCAAGGATTTTCATTCCACCCCCATATTATAGGATCTTAAATGAGGAAATTTTTAGTCAAAATTTAACTGAAATAGATCTAGCTCTCCCTGAGCCCACCAAGCACACATTTCCAGTTTGGTACTTGCTCTAGGTTGCACCACTCTTCTCATAAAAATATTCCTCTCTTTTTCCCTGTTTACCTTCTGACCTGTCTTTCCCATAATCCTTCAGCAAATGTGTCTTCTTTTGTGAGACAAGAGAACCGGGAGCTTCTGGAAAAGGAGAGTTGGGGAATCAGTGGAAATCCAACAGCAGCACCAGACACAGGGATGACATGGAAAGAAAGACCCACTCTCCCCACCTTTCATTTCTGGCACTAACTCCCCTACTTTCCTCACTCCAGAATCTCCTTAACGTCCCTTTAATGAACATCCTCCAAGGTATGTGTTTTTATATTAGTAGGAATGGCTAGTTACAGAAAACTCACCCACCCTTTGTTGCTCACTGTTGACTAGAAGGAAAGGGTCACAGTGGAAGAGCAAGCTGTTTGGGTGGATTTTGGTTAAAAAAAAACAAAAAAATCTGTCCCTGACAGGATCATCTGCTAGAATATAGATCCTCCAAGGACAACAGTGACTGCAACCCTACAGCCATTTTAGGGCAGGGGCAGGAGCAGGCACTACTTGGGGGGTGATAAGGCCCTTCCTGCAACTCAGTTGCCCCCAGGTGTCCCCCAGCAGCTGGTGCACCTTCATATCTGCCATACCTATCTCTCTCTGCTCAGTCAGCATCAGGAGGGTGGAAAGGTGAACTCATTGCCGCATTTCCAGTTTGCTGTCAGTCCTCCCTACATGTAATTTGGCTGGACCCCAAAGCCTGCCTGGAAATCTTCAGATCACATCTGTCTTTGATTACATCTGTTTGGAGCATCTGTTTATGTCTATCTGTGGCATTATAAAGGAATCTCCAAGGCTTGTTCTGTTATGTCATGCAGAAATGAAATGGTGTCAGCAAGTCAGCGCTGCAGCACAGTTAGTGACCCAGCAACTGGCAGAGAAGAGTGTGTGGGCAGAGCCATAACATGGTGGCAGGCAAACTCCCCCATGTGAACCTGAGACAGGAGGTGTAAATGCGTGGATGTGTTTTAGTGACCCTATGCCAGCCCATGGACCTACTACCACCAGCACTGACATTGTGTTTGTGTGTGTCTAGAAGACACATTTGCATGATTAATATTTCTTTGTTTCTTGCAAATGCCTACTCTTCAACGAGTGAATAATTATGACTCCTGGGTAGATCAGAAGAGTTTGTGCAACATTTCTATGTATTTCCCAAATCTGTACTTGGAAACCCGTGGTTGCTGGTCCCAGTGCTCCCCACTCTGGTATGAACCACCATCACTGTGGGCTCCAGATGGTGCAGCAGTACTGTCTGGGGGAGGCGAGAGGGGAAGCATTGAGGACAGAAGCCAGACAGAGATGTAAAATAGACTGACATTTATTTATGACATAATACCAATTAATTTGCCTTTTAATTTTGTGTCAACTGTATCTAGTCTCTGGGTACATTAGGACAAAAATAAAATTGCTTCTTTACATAAAATCAGATCAATGACATTTATTTTTATCTAATTAATTTTCTTCTGTCATTTACAAATAAATAAGTTTTATTCCATTGAAATAGAAGGTGGAAGGCAATGCTGCTTTTTATCTGTGATTGTGCTGAAATGGTGGATTTGCCAACACAGTGCCTTTTTTAACCAGATCTGGGGATCTAATAAGAATGATTTAAAAAAAAAAAAAAAAAGAGGGACAATGTATTACTAGGATTCCACAATCAGCTACTCTCAACAGATAAGTGTGATAATTTGACTGTCCATTACAAAGTGAACATCAACATGAGGAGCACCTAGTATGCTTCAGGATACTGGTACATTTACAAGGATTTGTAAACAAAAGCAAATCTGGGACAGGAAACTAGCTAAGAAGCCAGGAAGTCCAAACTATTGATAACACAATATTAGCTCCAACCTCTTTTAAGACTCATTTGTAGATCAAAACTCTCAAGCAGAAGAGCTTTATAAATTTCCTGACCATCTGAGAAAGACAGGCAGAGCTATCATCAAAACATTTTATTGTGTCCTGGATCAAGCCTAGCCTCCTTTACCTGGGAAGTGTAGCCTCCTCCACCACAGGTGCTGCCTGTGACCTCTGAAGAAAGCTGCTGTTGATTAAAAAATTCTGTTTTCTCACACTGCAAAGCCATAAACCTGTATTTTGCATTTCACTACCATCAGCATTCTCTATCACAGTATAGCAATAGTGCAGGTTTTCTGATCCAATAGGACATAATGCAGTGTACAGTAAGCATTTAAACCGAGCCTGTTCTCCCAGAACTGCCAGTCATACTGCCAAGGAAATAGTGGTCATGACAGAGACTTGCTGGCAAAATACTGTCAGTAAATCAATTACACAGGTTCTGTGATGACAAAATCTTGCAGTTCATGTACATGATCTCTAAAAAGTGCTAAATTCCTTTTATCTATTAATAGACTTATTCCTTCTGGAAACAGATATGGTCTGGAGGGAAACACTTTTTTTGCCAGTTTCATTTTATTCTATAGAACTGTCAGATGAAAAGTCCCCTGTCATAAATTTATACTTCACATTTCAGTGTCATAATTGTCTGAATAGTCCACCTCCAAAATTAGACAGGAGGCATCCATAAGTGTAAGGTAAGCTAAAGAAACATAGTGTCCAGTTTTTTGATTGTGAGTCTTATTGTTACTGTCTTGACAACTGTCTAGGTGACTGTTTATACATATAGGATGATTCAGTTTTCTGTCTTTACTAGGAAAAAGACACACATGCCAATTTGTCCCTGCCAAAGGATAAATCCCCTTAAATACATCCTATATTTAATGTAATATTTTATATGTACATACTTCTCTCTTTTCTGTTAAACCTCAGATTCCTTCTGCCCATCTTTCCTTAAGCTTCTCCAGTTTGTTCTACTGTTCAAATAATACTGTGCTGAATTTCACATAACATGGCAGTGGAGTGGGATCACAAGAGCTATTGTAACTCTATGACATAAACATAGATCAGTTAGCACACCTTGGATTGGAACAGCAATGTAGTGAAGGGGCATATGTGCCCAGGCATTCACTAGCTTGCCCAATTTTTACCATCCATTAATTATTTTTCCTAGGTATATTTATGTTGTATTATTTTCTTAAACAAACCTCATATTTCTACCCACATTTTAATCTCTCTGGATTCCTTTGCTTCATTCTCAGTTCAATGTTTCCAATTCCAATGTCATTTAAAGTGTCAAGGATATGTATTGTATTCTCTCTGACTGTTAATGAAGATGTCAGCTGATGTCAAATACTGCTCTCACTAAATAATCCTTTCCTGATTCGATACACTACCATTAAACTTTTATGCTGTTTTTTTTTTTTTTTTTCCAGAGCCATTCAGGCATCTTTCCAAATTCATGTATGCTCTCAGGAATTTAAAAATAATTTACAGGTAAGACTTCACTATGAAACAAACTAATATAATACACACATAGTTACTGTAGCTCTTTCATCATCCAGTTTTGTGATTACATAGGGAAACAAATGATTCATTTTCCTGTCAGGATTCTTTCTTGACAGCCTTGTTGAAATCAGTTTGCATGTGAAAAATAGGTCAAATACTTCTCTGAAGTGACAAGTTTATTGCATAGTATAAAGTAAGAACTAATTTTTAGCCGTAGATGTGAGGAGTGGCCAGGAAAGATGATGGCAGCAAGGGAATGTTCTATGTTCTCATATGGGATAATTCATTTAGTGATCTTCCAGCCACTCTTGTTTGGTTGTTGTTATGGTTGGGGTGGTGGTGGTGTTTGTTTGGTTTGGTTTACATTTGGTTGTTTGTTTTGTTTTGTTTTTTCCTGAAGCAATTTGCACCTAAGCAAGGAGCAGCCTCTTGGTTTGCCATGGACCACTCCTGGTATCTACTCTTTTTCCTAGGGAATTTCAGCATTTCCCCTCATACCACCAATGTCATATTAGAGAGAAACCCACTGGAGCTTCTAGGACAAAGTTTGGGCTGGATACACATACATAGCAGGTTGCATACAGTCAGCAAGTCAATCTAGAGGTGGAAAACTCCCACTGTGCTCAAACCTAAGAATTCACAGTAACCATCATTTTCTATCTGAAAATACACAGTCGTCTAATCAAGAAAGGCCAACTTCCTGGCAAAAGAAGGGAAACTAATTCTTGATGACAACTGTAATTAATATTTTTCTTTTTTTCTGATGATGAGAATCTCACCCCGTTCCTCCCAATGTCAGTGGTTTATCTCTAAATGTACTCAAAATGAAGCAGCTCTTTAACATCCAGTTTAATGTAGGCTAGGAGAAGCCCCATAGTCATCATTCCATGTGAGGAAAGTGAATAACCTTCATGAGAAAAAGAAGAGTTCAAAAACCCTAGAATGGCACAGAAGGTTCTGAATTGGTAACATGAGTGGTGTGTTCTTCATTTAGCCACATGAAATAAAGAAGACAAGGACAGTTGATAGAGCAGGGCTCACCTGCTCACTTGTTCCTCTCCTGCCGGCAAGCACTATCTTTGGAAGTACAGACAGCATCATCTGAGAAGCACAAGGTAGTCAGTATGAAAGTTCAGATAGCTCACAAAATAACAGGTGTGGTCTGAGGTATGAGAGTACTCCTCCCATCACTTCAAAGACCTACTTCATCTGGACTAACCAGAAATCAAAGGTTAGAAAGAACAGAGAAGTGGTCAACAAGCTCTCTTAAATGCCTCCTCTGTTTGCCTCCTGTGTAGCTGGCCTGACTTCCACACTGTGCTGTGGGGAGATCTGTGCTAACTAACACTAGATTTTGGCCCCATTCTCCACTTCTCCAAGCATGCTAATAAGGGCCATCAATGTTCAAATCCATTTTAGTCTTGAAACCTGTAGCTGTTGAGCTGCTCCCCAGAGCACGCACTTACATCAGTGTCCCTGTCTGCCCCAGGTGATGCACGCTCAGCCTGCTGTAGACTGGGCTCCCTCATGTCGGGAGCTACTCCATTGTTTCCAGTTGTAGCTTTGGGAAGAGTGAATCAGTCCCAATGTCCTGTGCTGTCTGGAGCCCGTTGATTGTGCAGGAATTGTAGCGTTGTCTTCTCCAGGAGACTCATCCATGCCATTCTATTCTGCTTCCTCTTCAGTTCTTTCAACGGCCACTGCTCATGACATGAAATAACAGACGTGGGCGTGAAGAGTATTCATACAAAATACATAATGCAAATATTTGCCACGTCATCCACCTGCTCCCCCAAAGTCATCCCTCTCCTAATCCACCCCTTACCCACCACGTCGTGGTGAAACCCCTGCCCTCCCTCGCTCCCAGACNGAGCCTGACAGCATCGCGGCGAGGGTCATAGCGGGTAATGGGAGACATCGATGAACATTTGGCACTATTTTAGAAAGTAAGGGAGATAGACAATTTCCAATTTACTTCCAAGGGCTGTTAGACACACTAATAAGATAAGGAGAGTTCCTCACTTTTAGAGACGGGTGGCTAGGAACTAATTATTAGTGGTATTTTAAAGAAGAAAAGCTTTGTGATTCCTGTTCTCCTGGCCTTATAAATAAAGACCATCTTTTATGCTATAAGGACACTTTATGAGACTTGAAGATACATTAAAATCTAGCAAAGGTGTTATGTTCAAAACTCTTGGGCGCTGTATTACTTACACACAGCATATTAATAACTGCAAAGGAACTTGCCCATGAAGGCCTCAGACTTGCACAAGGTACATGCCTGACATGTCTCCAATGGTTCTTGGTAGCAGCAGTGAGAAATAAAAAAAAGAAAAAATAGAGATGAATCGTCCCCAATTCTCTTTTTGCTTCCTCTGGTTCTGTGTTTGCTGACTGCATCAACTTTAGTGGCGTCTTTCTTTATTTAAACCACTGTGAAAGCAAATCTGGCTCACAGTTTTTCTGCTCCACTGATGAGTCAAGAGCATGACTGTTGTAACAGTGGGCGAGAGGAATGCTGAGGAAAAGGGCCCATTATTGGCATGGCAGAGCTGAAGAGGGAAAACAGAGGGGCAGCCTTGTAACAGGAAAGGAAGGAGAGGTCAGGAACCTAGTGCAGTTTAGTGCAGGAGACTTCCCATTTTCCCAGGTGAGAAGGGTCAGCACCTCCAGTCTAGCTAGGTAATGACTCACAGAGCTGTTTCCTAAAGTACTGTTTTTCTTAGAAACACAGGAGTAGGCACAGTGTACTAGTCTAAGCAACCACCCAGTCCGCTGTCCTGGCCTGACTCGTTGCAGGTGCTGAAGAGAGAGGCATAAGAACCCTCTTGTGTCACCATCCTGCAAGTGCCTGATGAATTTCCATGGGTTAGGCAGTGACTAAACCCCAAGGCAAGGGATTTATTCTACTTCATTTTAGTAACTATGCATGTGCAGAAGAGTTACAGAACTATCCAGTCCCCATCTGAGATTGTTAGCTATGGTTCTAGCTTCTCTAGTTTACCCCTGAGTCTAAGAAAACTCGAGTTCAGGCTGCTTGTCCACACTTCTTTCATCCTGTTTCACTAGCTTCCCAGCAGTGACAGCGAATACTTTCTCTGTTGCTCATTGAAATGCTGAATTCTCATCCTATCAACCAGTTTCTGTGCAGTGGGTGATGGTTCACATTGAACACTGTAGTCTTAAAAGCAGAAACAGATGCTGTTCATCTATATTTTATTGAGCTGACCTGGTGTGCAAACCCAGGCAGTGACTGATAAAGCTTACAAATTCCTTTGTCCGTAGATTCATGACGTGCCCTACATTCTGCTGCCATACAGCAGTACACATCTCAGCTGTTCAGGTTAAAGCAGCTTCTCCTTGAACCTAGCAAATGTGACAACTGTTAAAATATTTTGCATTATCTTTAAGAGTTATATGTTTCTTTTTTCCAAATGAGTCAATGCAGCTATGGGGTTTTTTTGTTTGTTTTTTTTTTAATACTCTACCTGCTTTACTGATTAGGTGTTGACATTGATTTCTTTTGAGCATGTTGAGGAGGCCTTGTCATACCTTGTTAAGCTAGAAATGCTTCTGCCACAACTCATACATGACAGCAGCCCGATTTTCTAACTTAATGGCACTGACTTTATTAGGAGTGCATTTGCCATCATTCATCTGTCCAATCAGAGCTCTATAGCACTTGGCAGAAACTGTAGCAGAGAACATTCCTCTTCTGTAGTGATATGTAGGTCAGTCATACAACACAGTATTTAGCCTCCACTGGGGCAGGTACAATGGCATGAAGCCAGCTACTGGAGTTTGCTCTTACAGGCAATTTGAATAGATCTTAGTGTTCCGTAGCCCAGCTATTCAGAAGTCTTAGGATCTTGGGTCCAGAGTCACAAAGGTGACAAGTGTCTAGCACCATCCTTCCTTTGTTAAACATAGATATCTCAAAATTCAGTATCTGGGGTGTTGTGTCATAGGAACTCGAAGGAATTACTTTCTTCAAGATCAGTCTCCCTATAAAAAATTAATTGTAAAATCTCATTTTCTTCATTCATAGTTCCTTTTCTAAAGCTTCAGTTGTTAGGGTCATATGAGATTTCACCTTAGCAGTGAGTTCCCTTGCCCTCTGTTTAGAAAAATAACTATTAACAGCAAAGCTTGGCCAAAATTTCCATAGATCTTATGAGATTAGAGCTGGGCCCAGCATGGAAGATCTGTTGTCCTTTCTTGCCTCTCATGCTGATGCCCCCTGCCCTCTTCACTCCCATGCACTCTGAGCCCACCCTAGTCCAGAGTGAAGAGTGATCATGTAGCTATGCAGCATTCCTTAAAGGTATGCCAATATAGCCAGTGTTAGAAGATGGCCCCAAATAACCTGTTGTGCAGTAACAGCGGGAACAGATTTCCTCTTCATGCTCAAAATTTGACTTAGCACCCTTAACAGATGAACAAAAGCATTTTATTAGTAGATATACAGAAATGACATTAAATGTAACCAATGAAACTGAAATAGATCCCAGGTCACAAAACTCCCTCCACATTTACAAAAAAAAAATCCCAGGCAATACAGTCCAGTCGTTGAGATACCAAGCAGGTTGAGTATGTAAGTATCTGGTAGCAGAAGGTCTGAACATTCACAGTTCTTTCTGGATTCAAGCAAGAGCAGTAAGACAAAGCATCACAGCGTGAAACCTCAGAAATGTTTCCGTCTCAACAAATGCAAAGGATGCTAGACTACAAAGTGTTGGACCTCTCTTGCCACAAGAGCAGAAGACCATGTTATCCTGTAGAATTAATGTCTCCAAGACATGTTTTGTCCTGCACACTGTCGAAGCCCACCAGAGGTACAGACCAAAGTAAGTATTTGTGGTCTCTCTTTCAATATTCAACATTTGTTCTTCCATCATGTGTCCAACGGTTTTATCTTCAATAAACCTGTGAGGATGAGAGGTTTTTTTAGAGCTGATGCCTATATTACATAATTTATTAGTTAGTGAATCATTTGAGTAGGAGATGGGGTGAAATTTGTAACTCAATGCCAGTCTAAATCCAAGATGAAAATATCAGATGACTACACTATCAACAATCATATGGAGCTGAGAGGGAGTTCAGCAAACCTAAGGAACAGGGCAGGTCAACCCTACTGCATTATAAATATTTCTGTTACTCTGACTGCTTTAAAAATGCCAGTCTAGATTCTTCAAACTAGACCTTGACAACCTAGATCAGTGGTGTATTTAAATTCCAGAAGAAAGCCCAGGTTACCTGCTTTCAGCACCACTAGATCCTCAGGGCACCTGTGTGCATCAAAGCACCCTGTCAGGCTCTGCTTATGCCTACAGGGCAGAAAAAGGTTAAGAAAGAAAGAAAGGGACAGGCAGGAGTGAAGGGCAGGATAGGGCTCTGCCCTGCCAGATGAAATCTATGCCTTTAATGTGGGGCTGCCCTTGCTCTTTACATCCTTCCCAACCTTGTGACTTATGTTCTCCCAGTCATGCAGCAAGCCAGCTTCAACAGGAGGGAGGAACATGGCATTGGCATGAATGCCTGACAGACTCAAGGTAGATTCTGGTAATGTCCTGGTGATGTTTCGCTTCATATGCACATGACCTAACATAAAGATCTAACGTTTTTTCTACCTTTCTTTTAGGTTCTGACAATCCCTTTTCACCCATAAACCCAGCAAAGCATTCTGATTCCTATGTGAATTAAATCATCTGATGTCCTGAAGCAGAAAGAGTTTTCAAATATTCTCCCCCCTTGCATCTAACATGTTTTGTAATCTGGCTCTTTACAGTTCCCATATAACACACCAGCTTTCTGGACTGACATTTAGAGACTCCTACCTCACTCTATTAGCTGCAAATTTGATCTGTCTGACTCATTTAGGCACACCGGATCATCTTCCCAGAGCTAAAGTGGCTTGTAGTCAAGTGTTGCTGTAGCTAAATCAGGCAATTTGGATTTGGTCATTTGTATAAATTTACATTACTGGTTTACCTCCATTAGTACCAACTACTGTCTTGCCACCTTCTTGGACAATAACTTTCAACCTGTTGGATTAAAGATATTTTAAACTGTTTATGGATTCTAGCTCCTTAAAGTAGTTCTAAATCATGACCCAAATTTGCCATGAATATAGGGTTTTAGTACTGCTGTCTTTAGTGACGTTACACTGGGATTTACATAGGAAGTCTATGAAAACACTTTCTTTAAGTCAAGGGCTAAAGGTCTGGAAACTCACCTTCTTGGAACTATCTTCATAAATCCTACATGATGAAAAGTCTTTCAGAAATATGATCCCCTTATGAAGAAGATGAAAGTTTGCCAGACAATGTTTTTCTTATTTTTGTGTGACTATGACCAATGAACAGCAAGGCAGCGGGAGAGCCTTGTGATTAACACTCCTCAGACCTTGCTCACATCCCAGATCTGTCTCTTATTTCCATACCTCTTGGCCAGTCCAAAGGAAGTAACTGGACATGTCTGAGATGTGCCGACCCATACAACAGCCTTTTTGTTTGTGCGTTCCTGATGGCTGCTGGAGAGAAAGAAATCCAGTAGATTCCTGGTGTAATCTATGTAGGACAGTGGGCTACCTTTAAAAGGATTATAGTCCTACCCAAATTATGACAGACCTGGGCAGTTCTGTATTCCTTATCTGACTGTATGCTTCCTAATTGTACACAGAATTTATAAAATAGGGACATTGATGAAATTTATAAAAATAGGGAAATTAATTATTCTTTTGTGTACTCAGGTAGTACACGTTATCTCCCAGAAGACAACTGTATGCTGCATCTACTATGCAAAGCCCTGATCCCATTTGGGACCTCTAGATGGTACTGTAATATAATAATATAATAAACTGACAGATGGATACTTCTAAAAAAAAAAATAAAATGGCCAGTTTGCAGTAAAACATCACAAAAGGAATAACTGGGTTATCCAAGTTCCAGCTTCCACAGCTGGACTGTATAGAATATATGCAATGGACAAACACAGCCAGGAGGAGGTTTTTTCATTCATCAGACTTACCTGATGGAAAGTTTAAACTACTCCTAACCTTTTCATGTCTTACAAATCCATTCTCTGTAGCCATCATTAAATAACTTCCAGGTAAAGAAGTGGCTTCTTGTTATAGAAGCCAATGCATGTTCAATGGGTGACACCGAAGTCAGTTTTCCCTCTGCATCGCAATAGTTTTTTTTCTGGCAGTCCCTTTGAACAAAAGGTAACTGTCAGCAGGAGGCTATCACACCCTGCTCTGGAGTTTCTGAAGAAGGAATGTCAGAGATTCAAAATCCCTGAAAAGGGAACACCCCTGTCAAGGGGAGTCTTTGAAGTGACACTAAACATATATTTATAATTACAGATGAGGCTGTATAGTATGCACAAGGCATAAAGACATGCATCATGTCCTACGGGCATGGCAGAAGAGGTGACATGCATCATGAAGGCTTGTTAAACTGCTCACTGGGCTGCGGAAACCTGAGGCTGGTGTTTCCTATCACTTTTCATGTCACAATGCAATCCTTTTGCTTTCAGGAGTGCGCACACTTCACATGCACTATTGATATCCGTTAAACACGACATATGTCTTGAAGTAGGTTTAAGAATTATTCTTAAACCTAGCTCAAGAAGGTAATGTAATCTTGTTCACATGCCCATCATGAATGCCAGAAAGGATGCAGGGCAGAATTTTAGGTACCTCCCTGTGAGAAGCCTTAACTCAGGCAAACAACCCCCAGGAGGCTTGCTTGGAAAGAGTTAGAATCTTGCTGCCATTTGCCTGGGAGGCTTGGAGAGAAAAACAAAGCCAAAAACAGTCACAATGTGTACATTTCTATTTAGAGATGCAGTTGTCTCCATCCCTTTGTATGTGTGCGCATATGCATGCAAGAGTGATTATGATCTCAAAATGAAAGTAGTTTACTAAAGCAGTCATTTTCCTAGTAGGAAAACATATGTATGTGCAAATATATATATAAACATACAAGTATATTCACTTGTACACAGAGATTTTCCATGTATTAAAGTCTGCAGCATGTACTCCCCAATTCAGGAAAATGCATGGTTGATAATTTTTATTATACGGAATGACTGAGTGAGTGTCCCTAGAGAGTTAAAGCCCCCCTGACATCTGTTAGAGAACAGGGATTTACCCCTACTACAAATGTGGCACTAGGTACTTGACTATACACTCAATGGTTAGGTAGCTCCCTACTTACATGCTCAAAGATGATTTGAAAATGCATGTGAATGTGTCGAGTTGTCCAGAATACATCTCTCTTCCATCACACCAGGTAGCTGCAATAACAAAACTGAGTTACAGTTTTTAGCCAAATGGAACTATGGATATGGTGAATAAACATTCCTGTATATTGCACTAAAATAATAAAAAAAAGCATTTGCCTCACTGAAATATCTGCCTGTGGCATCTACAGTGATTTTCCTTTCCCAAGAATGGAGAAGGCTGCAAATAGTGAGATTTAGCTTCAGCAAGAGACATCCATCATTATTTAAACCACACTTTCCCAGCATGCTTTATCCCAAGGGAGAGAGAATGGTGCCTGAAAATGATGCATTTCCTGTGTGAATCTGATTATAGGATCACTTTGTGGTTGAAGTGTCCATCTGAACTATACACATCAACCATAGCTAAACAATAGATGGTAAGAATCTCTGGCATACTGCTACTTCTCATTTATGTTTCATACATTCTTCTCCACCCATAGAGTTTAATTGACACTGCTCTTTGTATTTTGCCTGCCAGTTTTGATCAAGCCCATATAAAGAAGGATGCATGTTTAAACTACCACAGCATGAGTAATTTGAATAAAATACAGGTTTGAATTAAAGCTTTGGTATATTATTTGATAGTAAACTTATTTTAAATCTTCAGGACTGCCATTATGAGATGGTATGCCACATCCTGGTTGGAAGAGTGATTGAATCTGAATACAAATTATCCTTTACATAGTAATGCTTTCCTCTCCTCCTCTATGCATGTGGAATAAGTTTGTTTTATTTTAATGCTCACTCAGGCTACAAGATCTTCTTTGCAGTCATGTATGACCCTCTTCCAACAAAATTAAGGGCAGATCATGACCCTCTTCCTCACTTTCCTCTCCTTACATAACACCCATGCTGAGTACATTTATACTGTCTTACAAGTGGTGTTCAGAGAGGACTTCAGATCAGATAAACAGTCCATCTATATCGTTTATTCTCAGGAAAAGGTAGGGTTTATGAGCAACTCATGTGAAACTTAAATCCTTTCTCTTGAAAGTAATAGCCTGTTCTCCTCTAAGGAGTAGTTAAGTATGGCCTAATTTGCAGCACGTGTTGTCCCTGCACACACAAGATAGATTGACTTGGTCACCTCCAGGGCCTTTTCAAAGTGCGGTAGACACAGAAAAGACAAAGTTATCATTCGCCAAAGAGACGCCCTTGATAATTCTTTAGGGGACAGAAAGAATTTAAAGACACTTGTGTCCATAGAGCAACTGTATGGATATGAAGTTAGGTCTTGGGAACAACATGGTCTTCAACGTATTTGTGGGACTGTGCAGCTGATGTATAGAGCATACATAGACGCTGTAGCTACACAGCTTGTTTAGACACTTAGTTGCATGGGTAAGGATGTCATCTATGTTTTCATACACCGGCCTTTTTCACAGCACAACTAAATAAACTACCAGGAGGTGAGTCTACACTGCTCTACTCCCTTGCCACATTTGTATCATAACCTTCTGGGGAAATCTGGAGAGCTCCCTTTGCACTCTTCCCCAGAGGATATCTGCATACACTATTTAAACAAAATTTTTCATCTGGGATGTTTTACTGCATCTGGGAAAGCTAGAGCACTGAAGGACCAGTCAAAATGTTTACAGAATAGACACAGTGAGTAGATTCTTCCACTTCAGGAAATAAGGGTTTCAGCCGGCCTGAGGGAAGTAATCAAAGTACCACTTCAAGTCTTTGGCAGAGGCAAACTGTGACTGTCTGATGCACTTACTTCATGAGTCTTAACTGTGTAGTATATGAGCACATAACATATTGCGACTCAGAACTGCCACCAACTAGGAAGAAGGTGTAGAACAAGCAGGACACAGATGCTTAGTTCTTTAGAGCATGTGCTTGCACAAACACCCCTGGAGAGTTTTCCCAATCAGTTTCTGTGATGAAAATGTCCATATATGCTTATAAGACTACATAAGCAGTCTGCCACATATTATTAATCTGCCATCCTTTTTTTGAGAATGCTTCTCTCTTATTTTTATACCCCACGTGCTGCACAAGCCTAGTGAGGGAAAACAACATCTCATGAACAAAAGAGATAAAACTATTTTGTAACATGCTTATTTATAAATCATCTCTTAAGATGTCATGGTTGCAGTTCTGTTGCACAGTAGTTTTTAAGCAACCTTACTATAGATCTGGACCAAAAGATTCAGATGAGCTACAAGTGGAAACAAAACTACAATTACTTCCCAGAAGATTTACAACAAATACTCAAAGTTTACAGAATGTAGACAAGAGAGTGCTGTGAAACAGCCGCAGTGGGTGCAATCTACCAGAAATGAGTATTTTTTATCCTTCTCACCGATTAGTGAAGCTGGAACCATTTCTAGTAAGTCTAGCATTCCTAGCCACTGTTTAGTGAAATATAAGCTGATTTTAAGGCTATTTTTTCTACAACTTCACATACATAGAATTTCTCCCTATTTGATTTTTTTTTTTTTAAACAAAACTGGTACTTATTGGACACATTTTCCTTTCTAACATGACGGTATTTTATTAACCAGTTCTGAAAAAATGTCCAATCCCATATTAAAATATAGCACAGATTACTTCTATAACATTAAGTTCTATGTTTTGATCAACTGTAATAAAACTGCTATCGAGGTATTTGAAACAGAAAACATATACATGAAGATTTACTTTGTTGTCATTCACTGTACTCCTACAATACCTGACATAGATGATCAGAAACAAACATCCAGTTCTCTTAACTGGTATGGCACAGAAATGATGTGACATTATGGTGCTACTTTGTACCTTAATATCATTTGGTTTGATCTTTCATCACAGTTGTTTTCTTGCTCAGACTGCTATATTTGTAGCGCTCTATCTCCAGATGGTGAATATTGGAAGGCCTTTATGTTCTTGGCTTAGCTGTGGGGTGCTTCCATCTTCTCTCTCACCTTTTCCAGGTGTCCCACCTACCTCCCTGCATCAGCATGACTGTTTTTACATCACCCAGTGTGTCTGATGGTTCATTGTTCCCACTGAAACTGACCCTGGAAAAAATAACACAATTACTTTTCTCTTGAGTATATCCTCATGATCAGTAAAACTAGCACAAGAAGAAAAAATGAGGAAGAGGTACAAAGCAGCAGCCAGTAATTTAATGATCCCAGGATGGTCACAGAACTGACTTCTTGTAGTATATCTCTCTGAAAATGAGTTAGTACAACTACATCTACTTATAGCTGCTGAGAACCTGTCCCTGTATATATACATGAAATGCTTTCCTTGCATAATTCCTGTAATCACATTTCCTCATGAGGTTCCTGCTTCGTTTTGGCTAACATTTAAATCTCATCTCTTTTTTTTTTTTTTTTTTTTTTNTTTTTTTTTTTTTCTGAAATCCCTGCTTTTCTTTGTCAAATGTCTGTGCATCTCATTACTGGCTGTATTTCTCTAATATGAAAATGCTGCACTCCCATAAGTAAAACTAGGGGAGTGATTTATGCATTTTTCTTCATGAAAAGGCCCCTTGTGTGCTCCACATGTAAAGGCAGAACAAAGTGGATCCCTACGAACATTTGTTTTCCTTTTAGCAGTTATTGCCATAAAAATAGGTCAGAATGAAATGAAACAACTTAATGTTTTGTCCCTTGTCCAGCTCTGGTGCCTGATCTGGTTTCAACTGAAATGATTACTGATATCTCTCTGAATACACGGGAATGGACTCTGGCCCCTTAAGGATTACAGCTCACTCGGTGGTTCCCAAAACATTGGACCAACTGGTCACAGTCCACCAAGCCAG
Organism: Chloroceryle aenea; assembly: GCA_013399075.1. Taxonomy (NCBI): domain Eukaryota; kingdom Metazoa; phylum Chordata; class Aves; order Coraciiformes; family Cerylidae; genus Chloroceryle; species Chloroceryle aenea. The sequence goes on along the minus strand of VWZY01006566.1, from coordinate 51,318 downwards.
CCATCTGTATGCTTTACTTCTTAATACTTTCTACAGCCCCAGGTGCAGAGCACTCACAATGGCCTTGAGGACCACCCAGGTTCTCTACACTGTATCAGTGAAGCCACTGAAATAAGTAACTTGACAATCACACCCTATAATAAATAGGTCCCTTCAGACAGGAGTTCCAGCACAGCTGAGCTAGTCTGACGTGCTCAACTTTAGGCATTTCAAGAGTGGCCTGAGGGGAGTCACAGCCAGCTTCATTGTCTGGTTTTGTTCCTAGCTGCAAAGCAAAGCCAAAATGCAAACAGTTTTACTAAATAACATTATACAATTAAAAAAAAAATAACATGACAATTCAGAATCCATTAGGTAAGTGCCTGCACTCAGCACTTGAATGTCTGGTCTGTGAGGAACATAGAGACTGAGAGAGAGTAATGGACTGATAAACCTTCTGCTTCAGACACTCTGTGGTTATACAACAAACATCATAGGGATCATCTCCTTGCCACACCATGGTGCTCCCAGACCAACTGAAGAGTAGTTATTTGGAAGCCGGATGTCAGTCAGGCTTTCTGTTTTTTGATGTCCTCACTCTTAAGGTAGAATAGAACTGACAGGTGCACAGGTGCTATTTGGAGTGGTGGTTTGACAAGGAGACAACTTGTCCAGTGCTGACTTATTTCACCCAGCACTCTGTAAGATTTGAGACCAGCTGCACTCAGTCCCACCACAGTGTCTAAAGTGTGTCTAGTTAAGTCTCCGGACAGTGAACCCTAATGAATGCTTAAGAGTGTAGGAGTCAGGGCAGGTACATATTGCTCTTCTCCCTTATACACTTACTCACCCCTGGATAAGAGAATTTGAGATTTTAGTGTTACATCTAGATCATAATTTTTAATATCTGTCAGTGGACCTATCATCCATGAGAGAACATAATCTTTTTCAGACTCCCTTTGTGGGTTTGAAGTCTATCATATCCTGCATCAGTGAGTTCCACAGTTTAGCTGTGTTGTGTGAAAAAATGGCTTCCTTCACTTGCATTTATATTAGGCAATTATTATCACTGGGTGCCTCTGTGTCCCTGTGATATCAGAAATAATGAAAATATATGTACACTTTTCACCTTCTTTATGACTTCCATCATTTTGCAGTCCTTAACACAAACTAAGGGTCTTTTCAATTTCTCCTTAAACAGAAGCCATTACCTACTTCTCATCAGCCTTTTTAGCCCCTCTGACTTTTTCTTTTCAGATAAACTACACCCATTTGGTATGAAGAAATGCCAGAAACGCTTGCATATTTGAAGTTCAGATTAATCATTAATTCAAACCCAGACTTAATAATGTTTTCTGGTTTGTTCTCTCTGTTTTCTTTCCTTAATATGCTAGTTCCTAGTTATGTTTTTACCCAACACAAAAATGCCTCCCATTTCTGCTGAAGTCGATGATGAAATTTCTGATCTGATTTCCATGAAGTCAGGTTGAACCCCTGTCCCAGAGCTTACCCAGCAGCCCTGTGATAATCTCCTGAGTTACAAGACCACCTATCAAGACACCTTTTTTCAGCCTTCTGTTCATTTGAGGAGTAGGTCTGCATGGATTCCATGACAAATCAATGACTCTAAGCTTCTCTTGAGAAAAAGGGAATAATTTATCACTGCTAATGTTTTGTTTTCTGCATTGATCTTCTTACCTCCTCCTGACATGCAGTGCTGATGATGAGAACATACTCAGAGAAATATCCCCAGTAAAATCCACTTCATTTCCAGACAGAACTCGATATGTTGGATGTAACAGTTTTAGGTCCTTCTGATCAGGTGGGATTATTTTTGGCTATGCTTTCCTGTTTTCAGACCAACTGAAAAACTGTCAGTAGATGTTAGTGTAATTCTTACACCCAATGCTGTAGGCAAGACAGTAAGGTCAGAATATTCACCCTGTTTTCTACAGTCAGGTGGCACTGCCCACTCCAGCAGTCTCTTGAAATTTGAAATAACTGAACTCCAAAGTCTAACACTCACATGATCATATGAGAATTACAGAGTTAATTTTTAAAGCAATTTTCTCTCTCTTATCACACCAAAAATAGAAAAGAAATTCTTCACTCAAACACATTCTTGCATCTCAGAAAGCACAAGAATTGTAAAGAATAGTCTTCCTCTCTGCAAATTTGGCCTCCAAAGTGGGTGTGTTTGAGATTTGTGGCCATGACCCATGATACTAGGAATGGCATGCTAGCTCTGCTAAAGTCAGTGACACAGTTCCCAGCAAATTCATTATGAATATGGTTTTATCCAAGGGTTTTACCAGCTAAGCAACTCTTACTGTATTTGTGTACAGTTAGTAGATGTATGAAGTCAAGTGCCATGCTTTTCAGGTAATTTCTGTTTATCATCTGCATAGACATGTGTAAGAAATTTCACAACTGAGGCACAGTCTTTGATAGTTGCCTTTGGATTAGCCATTTTTTTGTATGATGGCAGAAGACAAAATTAATTGGTTTCTTCTAGGTCATAACTTCATTCCTCAGAGAAGATTTCAAGGGGCCTGCCTCTGTGAGCAAAATTACTCACATGCATATAACTTTGCAGGAACAACACCTAAATTTGTGTGTTTCTTCTCACAGAGCAATTACTTTTCACATTTGATTTTAACAATGTTAGCTCCCAATTCAATTAACATCACCACTATTTTCTCTTGACAATTTCATGGCAAGTCTATAGGGATCCCATTAAAATGTCATTATATTGCTGCTGTGTTGCAAGACTTCAGTTGGAAAACAATTTCAGTGCAAGTCTAGAGAGATCTTGTTATGAAGCTGTTAGAGTATGAAATGCAAATGGCATCAATTATTTCAGTGCAAGCCTGTGGAGTTCCAATCCCAATGTCATCATGATATGAAGTTAAAAAGAAAAAACATTCTAGCCTGTATGTATGGATACACCAGGATGATATGAGAATTAAGGGAGAAGGGGCAAAACACTTCTAATTAAGGGAGAAGGGGCAAAACACTTCTAATGCATTGTTACAGTGATGTGGGACAACAAATAGAATAGGTTATATATTATGATCGCCATATGACCTAGGCAACCCTAGTCCTGAGCGTTCAATATTTACAGTCCTCTAATCCCATATACAAAGGGTTTACACAACGGAATTATAGTACTAGAGAGTATTTTTAGATCCCTACAAGGAAAGGGTCCTTCTTGCTGCATATATTTTGAGCAGAATGTAGTTTCTCACATATGAAGTTTACTCTGCACCATGACATATATAAGTACCCCTTAAATCCGTGGTAAGTCTGATCACGTCTTTACACTTCATCTGTGTAATTCTCTAGAAATAATTAGAAGAGAAGGATCTCCAAGCCCAGAGGGTGGATCCCCACTGTGTGCTATGGATGGCTCCAGAGCTGCCTTAATATCAGGCTCACCAGCCACACAGACAACAAATACGTGAAAGGAAGCTCAGATGCAGCTCGAACATGCCCTGTGGAGCACATCTGACAACAGTCCTCCCAGCACATGTACAGAGGGGAACTTGGCTCTCTGGATGCTGCCTGCATGGGTGTTGCTTGGACGGTCACTTGCCTGCCTTAAACCCTATATTTCTTAGTGTGGGAGAAAAAGCAACAGTGTCTCTGTGTCTGAGGCTGGGAGATGACTAATCGTGCAGTGCTGGGTTATTACTGTCTGGGTGAGTGATTAGCCCCAAAGGCAAGAGCTTGGTGAGGTTAGTTAAGGATGGGCAACAGTCTCTGTTGGAACAGATAGAAAGTATAAGAATATATAGAAGATGTGACCAGTGCACTATCTAAAATACATTTTTTCCAATGCTGTGCTGAGCATAGATTTTTTTTAGTGTGCAGAGCTTACATTCCCTTATCTTTGTGCAGATACACTACCCTCCATTTGCAAAAGGTCTACACAAAGAAAAACAGAAGTAATCATTAAATGTAGTAAACTCTCAAAAGTGCTTCATGCTTACAGTCAATCTCTTTGGACTTTGTTCCAAAGTCATCTAGTAAATGATAGGCTACAGAAAAATACTTATTTTGCTGATGTGAACCAAGGAAGTAGGTGACCGTTACCTACTCTTCTGCCACAAACAATGTAATGTGTCTGAGAGGACAGGTCTATCTGATAGGACAGGTAATCTCAAGTTTCCACCACAAATTAATGTTTGCTTTTCCAGAAAATTGTCGACATTGTCAGCATCACCTTTGACCAGTCCCAAAGTCTCCATACACAACCAATAATGCATGACTAGAGGATAAATGGAATTTCATCTTTTTCTCTTTCTTTCACAAAGACATTACAGGTTTGACCATTCATAATTCTATCCTTCTGTGAATAAAACAAACCCCTTCAGAAATACAATGGCAAGGTTTTAGATCATCTATCAGATTTATGAACTACCCCAGAGGAGTTCTGGCCATATCTATTGTGTTGGTCTGTCTGTCTATGTGTATTTCTGATGGCATTTCATAGGAGACTCATCAGCAGCACATAATGCATTTAACCCAAGGAAGTCCATAATAAATAATTCTGTAGATGTCACAATGCTTTCAGCGCAAAAAGGTTGAGTTAAAGGAGATGTAATCATTGTACATTTCTTAATGACTGTTCAATTAAATAAGTTCCCAGCTTTGCTTATCTTTTCTCTGAAGCCAGGTATTCTCTGCAAATTTAAACTGTTTTATTTTTAAGAAAAGACAATTGCAAGAAGAGTTTCTACTTCACTCCAGCATGACACTGGTATCATCCATCTGTAGTATTCACTTCCAGAACTATTAGAAAGGAATAACATTATGGAGATTAGATGGTTTAATACTCCTTTTAACCTCTTGACATGTGAAAAGTGATGTACTATGGTAGCATCTCAATATCCTTCTGCTGATATGGCATAATCTTGAGTAGGCTGTGGTATGTTATGCAGGCTGCAACACTTTGTCTATGCTCAGAATTCTCTGCAGCTCATCCACATGGGGAGCACTGGATAAGAGCATTTGTTGGCAGTTTTGTCCTCATGCTGTGTCTACTAAGATGCACTGGAGACAGCCAGTGACTAGCTGCAATACTGTTATATGCTCTTTTATGAGTTGCTTGTTAGGCAACACATTTATGGTATCTTTTGCTATTATAATGCTCAGTGTTATTGGTCCCCATCTGAGCAGCTACTGTAGTTGGTGGCAGCTGCTACAGGTGTGAGTTACTCCCAAGAGTAATATCTTGTGGAGGTAGTTTGTGTTATTTATATGTGGATAGACAGAGCTCAAAGGGGTCTGCATCCTGTCTGTCTTCTTTCTGCACTGCAAATAATACTGGTTTATTGAAACATTCTTAATCTTCCTAATCAGAACAGAAAATTAATATGAAAAGACTTGCTCATAAAATTTCACTCTCTCCTGCGTCTGTACTCCCAGACCACCTCTGTGATCGGCCTCTTCTGTGATTTATTTTGCTATTTCTGAATTTGTTCCAAGACAGAAAACAGAAGAGCACCAGCACTGATCTGGATTAGCTGATTTAAAAAACTAAAACCCAAACCCCAAAAATTCGGCAGGTAATCTAAATTGTATCTGAAACCAGTTTAGGTTGCTAGGGGTAATTTAACACAAATCAGTTCACCCACCTCCTCTCCCTTTTAGCTACAATGTTTATTTTGCATGGGAATTGATAGGGGTGATAAGTGATAGCTCTTTGCAAAACATTTATGAGTGAATCAGTATCCCAAATTTGCATAGAGGTGCCAGCTGCTGGTATTGTAAGTTCAGCTTTTGCCAACATGCCTGCAGAGCAAGGTGGTTTATTGACCCTGTGCTAATTTCAGAAAGCTCCAGTGTCTCTAACAGGAACTGGACACGAGGCCGTTTCAGAGGTGCACTGGCACTCGACAGCTGATTGCCAGCAGCCACTTTTGCTGCCGAATGGAAGAAATAAAGCCAGAGAGATGGCTGAAGAGGGCAGGAGGGAAGGCAGCGGAAGGAGGTTGGAGCTGGGTGCAATGGCAAGAGGTGGAACAAACCCACTGATGAATATTCTTACTGCTCCCATCAAGCAGAAGAGGGTAACATACCAGACACTTCCCCTCCCATAGGGGTTGTTATCCCTGTTGTCTAATGCTGGATACCTTCCTCTCTTCCCTTTTCCCTGGTGTCACAAAGCACATGTTCTCAGTCTGTTGGTTGGAACAACGATGCAGTCACACCCATGTCCTCTCAGACTTGGAAAAGGCTGAAGGGGGAAAGACACACTGTCAGAATGGAATGCCTGCCCCAGGGCTGTACCACACTCCTTGGTACAACCCCAGCACAGCCTGGTGCCTCCTCAGGTCAGACGACCATAACAGATTCAGTGTGGTCCTGCTGGGACTAGATGACAGGTCCTGTGCTCTCCTGTCATACTACAAGGCTCAACTTTACATCAAGTGATTTGTCAGTATTTTCCTGCTAGCATTTGGCTTTTCTCTTGGCTTTGCTCCCCACTGCTGTTAACTGTCCTGACAAATGAAAGTCATTCTGAAACTATGTGGCTTTGTAATTATTATCTTTGGTAAATGTTTTGAAAGCTGAAGAGTTGCTGTTTGCTCCCTCACAAGCTGGAAATGCCTGCCAGAAGTTCAATTTAACTGTCAACACCTCTGCTCATGAACTTAAATATTTTGCAGTCTGTCTTTATAGTTACATATATTAGCATGTTCTGCTTTCTGTAGGACAGACAACTGGTTGCTAATAAGAATGTATTCCTGTTTAGTCACGTTCACTTATTTAAGGCTGATTTTGAGCTAGTTTTCATCTCTCTGTACTAGCATTCAGGTCAGAAATAAGTTGTCTGAGTTCACTGCTGACTATAGCCTTTTAGGGTCCCAGCACATTACAAACCAAACAGATCCTGGATAACCTTGTGACTGATGTTGCTACTAATTTTTTGAAGATGGAATGGTAATGCCTGGGAAAACTTGTGCTAGGTCCCTTCCATTTCCATGAGCACTGTCACCCACAGATACAAACATTAGGCACACAGATAACTAGCTGAAGAAACAGCTTGAGAACAGGGGTTTAATAGACGTATTCAGACTGTGCCAAATTAATTGTCCTCTGTGTTTCAGGGTAGTAGATGGCAAACACTGCATTCTGTGCTGTGGAAGTCATATTAACAGGAAGTTTGTACCTTGGGTGATTTTGAACCCCCCCCTAAAGTTCAGATTTTCAAACTAAGGCTCAACTCCCCGTTATCTTTAGACGGAATTAGATACCTGTGTGGTCCTGTGAATCGAGGCCATAGAAAGATTTCCAAAACTACTGATGCACCTAGTTGCCTTCAATTTCACATGAGAAATTGAAACTGCATCTTTAAGCTCCAGAAAACTGAACTCTATCTCTCCTCATTCATTTGAACCCTCTGTCCTTATAAAGAGCAGGAATAAGAATTATTTGCAGTGGAATATACTCAAACCCCATTGGTTTTGGCTGTGCTTTCAAAGGAATTCAGTACCTATTTATCTTTAAGGTATAATGGGAGATGGGTATGAGTTTTATTGGATACCCCAACCTACTCTGTATTAAGACCATCTCCATTAAGAACCCTATACATTCCCAAAGGACCATTCTCTCACCCTGGCTGGAGAGTGCTCTGCCACAGTATGCTCTCCATAGGCAGAGGAGAAACAGTGATGTTAACAAGAACCAAATGGAGAGAATAAGCCTTAAAATCCTCCCACACTGAAGAGTGCTTGGTTAGGACCACAGCAGCTTGGGTGGGGAAAGGCAGAGTAGGCAGCTCTCTCCTCCAGAGTTTGAAGGATCATAAGGAAATGGCCCTGATTTTCAGGGTTGCATTTATATATTTCTGAAACTCACAGCATTTCTCCCACAGAAGTCTACTTGCCTCTGTTTGTTGTTTGCCTTCAAGTTCTGAGTGAAAGTTCAATTAAAGTGTAAGTTGTTCATTGTACAAGATGCTTCTGTGAATGCCACCAGCAAATAACTGTCTGCTGATACAATCCCTGGAATGATAAGTTATTAATTAGGCCATTTTGTTCCACATGTCACCACCTAATCTACTATATTACATCCCTTTACGTTTTCCAACAAAAATAAAGCTGCTTTCGTATCAGTTTTGGGCTTTGTCATAGGAGGAATTTTGTGTGTATGTATGCAAGGAACTGATACATTAATGAGACCTCAAGAGCAAAAAACTCTTTAACGCAGAAGAGAAATAATCTCCTACACAGAACAGAGCACACTGAAGTATAAATAGGACAGATTGCATGGCCGTAAGTACAAACAGCTGGTCAAAGCAGATTCACAGAGTGGAGCTATATGGGGATAAGAGATTCATTAAGCTTTAGAAAGTGCCTAATGTGCCATAATAGCCCAAATGACAGGGTTTCCCTAATCACTGTGGATAAAATTCGTGCCAGGCCTGAGAGCCTTGTTGAGCTAGCACCTTTAACTCACCTAGATTAAACTGTAGTCCTGTGAAAGCTCAGAGGACTCGGGCTTCTCATACTACCTTTGTGCAACCTCTCTGTACGAGTGTAGATTTCACCTTACAGCCACTCATGTGCAGTGCTGGCGCCAAAAAGTAAAGTGAGTACTAAAGTCTTCAGCAAGGTACTTAAAAAGTGAATTGTTGGACAACGGGGAAAATAATATCACAGTGCACATACACAGTTAGGGCATGCTTTTGAATGTGCTTGGAACTTGATTTAGCAGAAAGCAGTAATACCTGAAGCTGAGTTTTAGAAGTGTCAAGCAACATTGCCACCAGGACAGTCTAAGCAAATATAGCAGCACATGTAGAAGGAAATTAAGAATATAAGCAAAAAAGTAGTGTTATCCACAAGGGAGCATCATGATGGAAGCAGTAAAAAATATTTTATGGGGAATACTGTTCCAGAAAGTGGTAGACTGAACATTTTTGCTATGAAGAAGAAAATAGCAGGAAATGAGCAGAAAGACTAGGAAAATGGAAAAGTAGTTTCTGAACATCTAGTTACAAAGGCAAAAAACAGGATGAGTTGCCTGGAAAGGCTATGAAAGGTCTATGAAAGGCCATTTAAATCTATTTTAAACACTATGTTGTTAATACTGAAGGAGGAATTGGTGACAGCTCTTGTGAGCAGAAGAAGTAGTTCTGGTGACTAGATCAGGAACACTGATTTCTATCTACAGCCTATCTTCTGGCTACCTAAATAGCCCTGGGCAGCCCGCTTAGGTGCTAGTGCTGCACAAAGCCTCAGAAATCACTCTCCAGTCCTGAGAAAAAGTCTTCAGAGACAGGAAAAGCCTGAAAGGCAGAGGACTCAGCACAAGCATGATGTGAAGTGACTGACCCAGCTAATGAAGAGGCTACCTGAGTGAGTTATGCCTTAAGGACATGCTTCATACCCCGTGTCCATGTGCAGCCTCTTCAAGTGTCACCACAGCTAGATGCAATCCTGTTCACAGGCATCAGTAACTTTTACAGGGGGAGGCATGGAGAGAAGAGTCTTAGATCTTTAAGATGATAAAATTGCTTTAAATCTGTTCACATGAAACCTTTTCATAATTGAAATAATCCTATTTGTTTCTTCAGGAATAAAACAAGTTTCTATAAGTGTAAGTTCAAAAGCTAATAGTGCCCTTCAATATTTCACTGTGTTGAAGCTACACTGGCACAAGATGACAATTAAATGGAAATTTCTCTACAAATATCTTTTCATGGAGTGTTCTCCCATGGTGGGTGGGTTAAATGCCCACTTGTGGCAGTGCCATCAGTCCTCTGAGAGACAGCCCTGCACATCAGCCCTGCCTGCACAATGGTGCATTCCATACTACCAGAGCTGTCATATGCAGCTTGTACCCATCAGTGTCAGGCACTGACAAAAAAAGTTACTGCAGAATCTTTTTTTGTAAAACTGAAGCTGTACAGACAGATGCCTCTGTATATGGCTTCCTCTGTGTTGCATGGCCAGGAGAGTTGTACTACAATGTCAGCAAAGGAGGGATGGAATTTCCCTTGTCCAGTTCTCTACTGCTGCCTGCCCTTTCCCAGCAGAAAATCTGTACACAGATATGTGAAGTAGTGAGATCTCAATACATGGAAGAATCTTCTCAAAAGCAAAAATCATGGCGATTTATACTTCATACTCATACCTGTTGGAATTTTACCCACCGTGAGTGTGCATACGTGTGTTTTGGGCTGATCTTCTCTATTCAGTAAACAAAAAGTAGTGGGGATACTTTAAGTTTGGAAGGTTCTTCAATAAATGTATTGGGATAAAGCCCTCAAGCCTGAAATGCAGATACACACACTCTGCCCCAGAAATGCTTAAGAAATATTGCCTACATGACTTTCGTCTGCCCAGCTATTTTCTTGGTCTCTCAGTATACCCCTTTATGAGATATTCTGTCCTTGCACAGTTCTCTAATATACTCAGTTGAAAGGCCTCAGAGAAGTGCCAAATGTCAGCATTATTCTTGTTGGTGAGCATAACTGTGAAAGATCCCTTTCTCACCTCATGCTGCCACGATACACCTTTGTTTTTCACACACACATGCACAACTCTGACTTCTGCTTGACTCTCCAGGGGAGAGAGAGGCTGAAATGTCTTGTTCCAGATGCACGCTTTTGTACAGTGTATTTAGCAATGCTCATACACCAACAGAACCTGTATTGTCACCTTCTAGGCAGCAAGCAACCTGGGAGAGGAATGTGTCAACGGAGTGAAAACCTTCAGTACTGTGGAAGGAGTTTCATCTCCACCTCTCAGAACCTGAAGGCTAGGTAAAGTGACCAGAATCAAGATAATGTGTATTGAAAAAGGCATAGATTTGTCTTTGGGGGAGAATTCTCTTATCACGTGAGCCAGGAAATACACCATTAGTCCCTGGAGACAATTTCTATGAGAAAGACAGCTTGTCTTCCTGGTTGTCCTCCTGAGCCCTGGGGACTACCAGCACCTGTATGCCTTGTTCCTTTTACAGGTCTGTTAACATAACAGGACACAACAGACAGTCTAGAAGTACCCTTGTGCCTTGGGACCCTGCAATGACATGTCCAGACCTGGCCTGTTTGTTGGTGGTAGCCTCATTGTTTTACTGGGAATAGTCTCAGGCTTGAGTGCTCTCAGGTAGGGAGGCTCTTCTGAATGCAAGGAGCTGTCCTTCTTCATCTCTTCACTCCTTCCAACATAAAATATGAAAGAATATATAGTTCAGAACCTCTTCTGGATTTCAGATTTTCGCTTGCTATAGAGGCCACCTTGTGACAAAAAGTGTGGGCATATGACATTGGATGACACCAAGAAAAACAAGTGATCAGCACGCCCTGTAAATCAGTTCCAAAATGGGATTTAACAACTTTAACTCATAATCCCAAATTTAAAGTATTGCATTATGACTTTTGTGCTTCCTTCCTTCCACCTCAGATATGTGGCAACAAGGATATTACCTTAAAAGGGTACACTAACAAATGCTCAGCTTAGGTAGTGACAGGACTACACTGGAAATCTCACCAGAATAAAACCAAATCCTCAGTGCCTTGAGTTCTCATGACAGCCTCTGTGTCGATCCAGTATTTGCCCCAAATTTCCTGAATTTTCGCATTTCTATCCAATCTCAGCAACATAGAGTGATTGAGATGGGCTCCGATGTCAGCAAATGGATTAAGTTCAATGTCCAGTCAGTGAGAGCTTACATTGATACTGCACTTTTTCTGAAACCCACAGACCCCAGGACAGTTGTTCTATGTGAGCAAGCACACAGTACCCACACAGCTGCACATAACTGAGGTCTTCTGAAGCTTCTTCACTGCTGGTGAATTCTTTCTTAGTATGTCCAGAATCACAGATACCAAACATAGTCAAGATTTTCAGTATATGAATTCACAAGAACTGACTTGTGTCCAAATAACTCACAATTATTCTTCAAAATGCTCATGGTCAAATTTCATCCAGTTTGTTCATAACTCTTTTGTCAATCCACTACAGAAGTACATACTATTTGAAGCTCTTGGCAGTAAGGTGCACATGAAATAGGATGAAAAGTAGCATTGCCTGAATGCTCCGGTTTCCATCTCATGTAATCATTTGCCTTCAGACAGCAGAGGAAGAGGAAGAAAAACTGTCAAGCTGTTGAATTGTTTAACAGTAGCTGCAACTGCTGTCTTGACCCACACCCCGACACAGTGTACTCACTTTCTGGCTGCTGCTGACAATGAGGCCATGGCAGCTTGTCTCTTGAGTAAATAGATACATCAGTCTGTTATGTTCATATGTATTAATGCATTTGGAGAGATTTTTAATCCATCCCAAGATAAAACTGTGATTCAATCCAAAAGGTTAATGCCCTGCTTTTACATAGTGTAATGAAAAATTTGAAATTGTGTATTATCACTCATTGTTTAAACAGCGTAACACCTCACAAATACACACAGGATTTTCAAAACATTTCTCCAGTCATCATTTTAATCCCACAAAGCACCAGCCAAGTCAGCTGACAGATACAGCTTTCCTCTTTTTAGATAGGTAAACTGAGGTAGAGAAAAACACGGACGTCCAACACAGCTTATTTTCAAAGATGCCAGCTCCTTACAGCTGTCATTGCTTTAGGATTCATATATACCTCTGAACTTCAGGTAACATTTATTGAAATAAATAATGAAGTGAGTAATGAAGTGAACAAAACATGAATAACAATGACAGTGTATGAATGTATTTTCCTGTCCTTTTTGTCATCCTTTAGACCTCATAACTTGTTTTATGCATGCAAGGAAGATGATGAATGGAAGGCCAGGGTTTTGGGGGTTATTTTGCCAGAAGGAATGGTTTATGTTCCCTAACAAAGACACCTAATTTTTAGTGAAATCTGAAAAGAGGAAGAGAATTCCATACTACTGGTATTATGTATCCCCTTGTTTATGCACACTGGCCCGTCTCCAAAGCAGAGTGTGTGGAAACCATATGACTATTATTGAACATGTGCCTAAATCAAATTTGCAGTGTTTTTGCTTGCCAAGCACAAGCCTCCAGTGGGGTTAGATACCATATGTTAGGTAGAAAACAGGTTGCAGTTTTATTGCCTACCTTTCCAGGTGCAGGATGATCTTGCCAAACTAAGTGACATCCAATTGCATATAAACTCCATAACCTTCTGCTTTATTCTGAGTACCAAAGCCCATCCTAATACCTCCAGAATGGCTGATCCAAGAAGCCACCTACCTCATCAAAAGAAATTTTTGTAAGCAGAGAGGGAAATGAAAAAGGTAAGGCTTTGGATCTTTCCTCCACCTGAACTTGGGAAAAACACATTTGCAGGAGAGATTGTTAGAGAAGGCATCAGGAGGCAACATGCACCCTGCACTTCAAGGCATCATTCTGTTTGCAGCAGCACTAAAAATTTCAGAATGTGGTTTTGTTCCTTGTTGGCACAAATCCAAATCTTTTAAAGCAGAGTCTGTGCTGTAGATTGAATATGTGTTTTGCTGTTCATGACTCCAGGCACAACGGAAGAGCCTGGTCCAGCTGCCAGGTTCAAAGGCAAGGGGCTCAAATATGGTTTTCCACTTTTGGACAGGAAAATAGAATGGAAGACTAGCCACCGGACAGCTGCCATTTTATTTAGAAATACAGAGTCTCCTAACATAAATGCTAAGAGTAGCCACAACAAATCAGAGCAAAGATCCATCCAGCCCAGAAACGTGTATCTCTTAGAGAGAGCAAACTCACATAACTCACATAAACACATTCCAACAGCTTGCTGCTCAGAGGCTTCAAGATCCAAAATAATTTGTATTTAGTTTGCCTTGATGGGTAACCTTCTCTTCTGTTAATTTTCCCTGTCTCTCTTTCAATTAAGGTCAGCTTTCACCATTCACAGCAATCGGCAACAGAGCATTCTTACAGTTTCGATATGTTCTGTATGGAAATACTTTTCTTCTCCTCTTTGCTTTGAATCTACCACCTGTATTTCTCATACAATATTACTCCATACACTTGACCATCCTTGTCACCCTTCTCTGAACCTTATCCAGTTTTACTGTATCCTTTTAGAGATGAAGGGCTCAGAAAAAGACAAAATATTCATGACAAAGATATGCCATAGATATAGGCCATCAGCTTATATGGACTGTTTTTTTCTCCATGTACATCACATTTATTTACATTGAGTCTCATCTACTGTCTCAGGGCAGAATTACCTCACCAATAGTACATGAAGGGGCATGACACTTGTCAGTCTATGGAGATTCACATCAAGGACAACAATGTCGTGAGCAGGCAAACTTAGCACACCAAGAATACACTACATACACTAAATAAAAAAATAATAAAAAAAAAAAAAGTATGGGGGGACTGATAGTTCTAGCAATGATGGATTTCCAGATCAAAGATTTTGAAAAAGCATGGAAGTAGGAACAGATTTTGCATAGCAAGCCAGGCATGAGGTATAATTATATGAGAATGTGAGGACTTGTTTTATCATCTGTTTGAAAAGAAAAGGTGCAAAAACCTATCTAAAATATTGTATGACTACCGGGATAAATTTTAATGTCCAACAAGTACTTTTAGCACTTACATACTTAATAGAGAAGATAATTGACATCCACTTGTAAATTGGCAGGCAATGCTGGTTGTGGGGCAGACAATGGACAGAAGCCAGGGTCGCCTGGGCCTCAGACATGGAACATTTGACATCAGTGTCTCACACCTTATTTATTTTTTATTATTTAGATCTGTATCTGGCTTCATTGCAGACACCAAGGAGTGGATATCCAAGCACCACAACTTTATTCTAATCTTTGTTTTACCAAAAGCTGATCAAATGCCAATATTACTGTTGAGCTAGCATTGTCTTAATTGTGTACATCAGAAATCCTGGTCCAGGCTTCCTTCTCATAAAGTCCCATGTTCTCCAGGCTTAACCTCAGTTGATCTTCTTGGAAACTCAAATGCTGGTCTTTTGAGATTTACCTACTGGTAGTCTATTCAAGAGTTTGAAAATTAAAAATCTTTTCCAAAGGCCCAGTGTCTCCATTGCAATGTTATGTGCTGAACCACTGAGGACAGAATAATTTTTCCTTGGTGGGTCCTGGTAGCCATGTGAGCATTTAAGGAGTTCTCAGAGATGTCTCATGCCCAGTCACTGCTGTCATTTCCCACCACCTTGAGTGTGTTGCCTGGGACTCTCTATTGCAGCTTATAGAAAAGAATACAAAGAGACACAAACCTGAAATAATTAATACAAACAATGAGAGTAGCTCAACTGTGTGGGAAAGGGTCACAGTAATGACATAGAACAGCACTGTCCATGTACTCTAGTTAAAGACAAATAGGAAGCCAGGCAGAGACACAAATTGAAAATGCAGATGTCAGTATCCAACGAAAAGCAAGAAGGCAAAATGTTCAGCCTCTAAGAAATTGTGGGAAAAGTGGAGCATTGCAAATAGACTAATGTATTCCAGCACCATGATTATACCATGGCAGTGGGGATCTAGCCTAGGGTTAGTCTTCTGATGCTGACAGCAGTATCTGCTGTATAACTTTACCAGCTCTGAAGATACTCTAGATTCACACACTAGAGAAGAAACATATTGACCAAATGATTGCACTTCCACTGAATGCACTTACAGTCATTTCCAGTCTTCAAGTTAATTGCAGGTGGATGGGAAACCCTCTGAAATCCATTCCCAGAAACACTGCTAAATAACAGTAATAGACTGCTAGTAGATATCCTAAAAGAAGAATAAAAAATATAAAGCAGACTCAGCAAAGCCTGGGGAAAAAAACAAACCCGACTGATGATTGGCTGTATTCAGTAAAACCAATTTAAGGCCAGTGTGTAAATCTTGGCAACCCATGAAACAAGAGAAGTGTTCTCACTGAACACATCCATAAATGACACTGTGGAGAACTGACCATTGCTAGGCAACAGGGCACTGCAAAGCACAGATCTGATTGCCATATGACACTGTATATGAGTGTGCAAAGAGACAGAATTGTCATGCCTTGTGTAGTCAATGTAATTGTGTCTTGTCTGGGTGGAACTGAAAGGAGCAATAACCACATGAAGGAACCTGGTCAAAAAATTACAGTTGCCTGTTTTCTGTTTATCTTGGCTCTCTGTTTGACTCATTGGTCTACCTGAAAAACTGGAGGAAGAAATCAGATCAGGTGGGAAGAGAATACAGTCCTTTGATGCTAGAATACAATTCGACCTCACATTAGCACAGAAAAGATGGACAGAAGAACCAGAAATCTGCTTGGCTTGAAGATACAGCCTAGTAGGACTACGAATGTACAGAGAAACATGGTAACTAAACAAGCAGCCTCGAAAAGGCTGAAGAGAAATGTTTGAAGCAGCCTCACAATTAAGTACATTTGGTATCCATCAGCTCTTTTTATAAAGCAATAGAAAAATGCAGCAGTCCGAGATTTGTTAGGTGGGTGATCATACAAGAAATGTAGACACATGACCATGGAGAGATAAAGCTGCAGGTAGAATCAAAAAATAAGGAAATAAATGGTTGGTTGACATGAGGATATAAACCAAGGCCTCAGATAGGAAAGCCATAAGCAATGAGGAGAATGTGCAACAAAACAGTCATGATGTGAACCAAGAAAATGAATACAGTGACCAGATGGAAGGAAGGTCCATCCCTACAGTCAGCAACAGGTGACTAGTTCAAGGGAGGGATACTTATCATATTAATCTGTGATGGGTTGTCAGTAAGAACATCTTGCTGGAGTACAGACTCTTGAGTGACACACTGAGTAATAGCTAACATTTGACATGGGTCTCACATGCCCATGCCATCACACTTGTATTCTATTCAAATGCAGTGCAATAATCCTTCTTCTGTTTCATGACCCTATGAGGCAAAAACAGGTAATTGTTTTAATACATGATAGACCATACAGCTGTCCAAAGCAAGGGACTTTGGGGTCACTCTGCAGGTGTATGACTAGGATTGTCTTCCCAGAGGTTTAAGAGAAATCCAGTGAAGTGTTTGATTCTTGGCAGCAGCCTCCTTCTTTCTCTACTTCTTCTTGTTTGACATGCAATCATCTACTGTTATTACCCGCTAAGCAGTACATAGACAATACCGACCAATTTTCCACTGGGCACAAGCTCCCAGAATCTCTTGCAGGAGCAGTGCACTCCCAGTGCCCTTGTTTTGTTGCCAATACCCATTTCCACACAAAATGCACGTGTATAGGGAGATTTAGCACGAAGGCAAGGGCAAATGAAAACTAGTTACCTATTTTAATAGCATGTTCCAAGCATTTGTTTCCTCTGAATTTAAAGCAGATTGGGTTAAAACTCCTTTAATGCTATAAACTTTAATTTTAAATGGCAGTCTTCCTTTGAGCACCACTGGAAAGGAAATGACTACAGAAAATACAGTAGCATCAGATATCACTTGTAAGAAAGTAACTGGGGATGTAGTATTCCATTACATGGGATGCATTTGTACCATTTTAGCTTGCACAGATGGAAATATAGTTCAATGTTTCAACATCATTTGACTTTCACATGTTAAAATATTGATAAGTGCTGCACAGGATAATGCCCCTATGGTTTCAAGTAGTAACTGGAGCATGATGTTTATTGAAGTGAAATACAGCAAAGCCTTTAACAAGTATTTAAAATTCTGGGAATCATTCTCAACACTGTCATAGATTATTTCCTTATTTTTCTCCAGCTAATCCTTGTTGATATCTTCTAGTTTGTGACTGCTAAAATAGAATTCATCTTCTGGTCACTTCAATGCTTCTATGTTACAAGAAACTCCATAAGGAAAAAAGAAAATAAAAAATCTATTTCAAAACTCAAATGCTTCTATCACATATGAAATAGAAAACTTCAATAAAGAAAAACTGTGCTACATAAAATAGGCATAAATGGGCCATAGACTCCCTGTTCTAAATATTTATGGACCTTTATGCTGTACCAAAAACATCCAAAAGCCCGAAAACACATAATTATCCAGATTGCTCAGTAGAGTCTAACTTGTATCATGTCAAAGCTTCAGTTCTAAAATGCTCAATATTTCCTACACTGCTTACGATTGCTAAGACCAAATTAGTCCAAAGAGAAGCTAGTCAGGCCAGGAAAGATGTCACTTTAATATATTTGAAGAGAAGATGGGTCAAGGAGCATTTCCTGAAAGTACACATCACAGGGGTAAGACTGGCATTCATACAGAATTCGTCTATCCAGTCTGCAGCATCAAATTTAGCACAGAGATGCTTTGGTCCCCTATGAAAATTATGCTGCATTTTATGCTTCCCATTGGCACAAGCATGGGAAAAGCGAAAAAGAAGGTACTTCACCAGATATAGTTCAGGTGAGCAGACTGAAAAGTGTTTCAAATTCTCTGAATGTAATTTGGAGGTAAAAGTTTTCAGGCACTTGAGCAACTATGCACTGGGATTTGCAGCTCTACTAGTGATTCAGGAACTTGACTCTGAAACAGGTCATTCTTTAGGATGTGATGCTTAGCCATGTCAGTTTTGGAACAAGACTACCAGGTGAACACCAAATAGGCCAGATTTGCATAAGAATCTTGAGTCATTCCTAAATAGATGTTCAGCACCAGAAGTAGGATATGCAATTTATCTGTGAAGGTCTATGGTGAAGTTTCTCTTCATCTAACCTCACAGTAGTTTTAAAGGCCAAAAAGCATTGTTAGACTGTAAACAGGATATTGTTTTCCTCTTCTCAAATCTAAATAAGAAAAATAAATTGTATTCTTCCCATTGTGTTTTGTCTGATTTTGAGAATTCTTACGGCATTGTTAAGGTCTCAGTATTTCAATAGTTCTGCTCCAAATACTATTTAAATTAAATGTAAGTTTCCTTGTTTCATAATTCCTACATATATTCTAGCACATAAATCATAATAATAAGAGTGATCAGTTTCAGTGTAAAAGATTATTTTGCAGAGCAGTCAAACATCTATCTGTCTAGCCACTTTATTATCTGGTAATTAGAGATGGTTAAAAATGTTCTAATTTGTCCATTTCAATACCAGTTGCTGAAAATGCTATTAATATTATTTGCAAAAAATACTGGAACATTTCACTTCGAAGTTTTTGAAGTGCTTCATTTTGGTTCTATAATTTAGATTAACAGAGTAGAAAATTGGAAATTTTTAAGTTAAAAGAAATCCATACCAGCATAAAGTGTTACAGCCTTACTGAAATGGACAATTTTGGTAGCTCGTGTAGGTTTTCCTGTGCATTTAAAATGTCTGAAGTTTGCCTTTTTTGTTGTTTCGAAAGAAAAGTCTGGAACATTAACAATTCCATAGAATAAAATTCCTTAGTTTTGAAATCTGCTTATTACACTGAACAGTAGGGCATTAATTGATTTCCGGGTACCACTTACATGTTAGTATGAGAAGTACCTCAAGCCATTTCAGAAAAAAAAATAATTGTATTGCTATTAATTAATGATGTAGCAAGATATTCAGGCTACTCATTATGTTTCATGGTGTCATGTGCTGAACATGACTCAATGATGTTAGCATTTTCCAACCTAGACAATTCTATGATATTTTAAAACAATAACATGGTATTTTCCACTGATCTTTACAGAATCCCTCATAATGTCTTCACTTATATGGGATTCTGGACTGTTCCCTTGCATTAAAGTAATCTCATATTTAAAGAAAGCTAACCAACAATCTCAGGACAAAACACATTGCCATGATTTCTGAATTGTTCACAATGTGCAAAATGACACAAACCTTCCTCACCCACCCCAACTCAAGCCGAGCATGGGCCTCAGCTGTGTTCTCTGCACGCTTGCATCTCAGCCACAGAGGACCCCTATGATCATATGCTATACTGTCCAAAAATAAATTCCTCATGTGCAGAGAGGCATTTAACCAGAGATATCATTTAACATCTTCTATGGCCATCTGTTCAACCTAGGAGGCACAGGTATTTTAGGGCAGCACACAGGTTAAATGCGTGCAGCTACTATACGCTGTTACGGCACTATATTTCAGTGCATTAGTGCATTTTGCAAGTGTAAGTGAAAGCAGCTATCAGATTAAAAAACAAGTGATCACTGACCACAGCTGTCATGTGGATGTCACACTGGCAAAGCAGAATGTGCAACAAATAGGTCCTGCTGTTTTTCAGCACTCCTGCTGAATACTTTGAAATACAAGGTTCTGTTTCGTGCAATGATGTTGTTCATATATGCTGAGACAGAATCTCTGTGGACATTCAAACTCAGACTAAGAGCAGTAAAAGAAAAGCAGGTATCGGGTAACTTCCCAGGGTGGATAGCTAGTCACTTAGGAGCCAAAAGCTGTCACATCTGCTTCCTACAAGTATGACTAGAACTGTGTTTCTTAATCAGAAGCAAGCAGCACTTAAAAATGGAGTGACATTCAGAGATCTTGGAGAGATTAATACACCCCTCTGCAAGTTCTTGAAGGCTTTATTCTGCTGATCAATACCTCAGATACCTCACACCAGACAACTCCTCTGCTCAGATCTCACTGAAGTCATTTTTCAAAATAGGCAGAGCACATAGAGGAGGGTGGGAGTGGTTCACCAGGGCATGCATGTTCATGACATATTGTAAATTTCTTTGGTCTTATTTTAAAATTCTACAGTTTCAAAATGCACATTATAATTCTTTGCATATCTTTAAAAAAAACCAAACCTGTATGCTATGTCAGATAGTGAAGAAGTCAAGGCCAGATGGGAATCCATAGGTTGGAGATTTATTCCTTGATTATCTGTATGATGGTAGGCATGCTGTGTCTTCTCTGAGTATCAAGTTCTTTGCATGGAGACCATGCTGTTTAACTTTGGCCTTTTGGAATAATGCATGGGCAACTTTATCTCTCAGCATTGCATGACTTGCACTGTTGGTGATCTCCTGATGAGTGGAGGAAGAAAGGTTTTCTACAGTTAACTGGTTATACACTGCCTGATTTGGAGTAAGAATCATTACTCATACTCAAGTTTCTTATATCCCAAGAGATCATAGAGGTGTCAGTATTTTTAAGAGGATAAATCAGTGCCCACTGAGAGAGACCCTGCAAGTGGGCTCTGGAAATGCTTGACCAGAGGTATCTGATGGGCCCAAGACCCAAAGTTTTTTAATATCCTCAGAACACAGTCACTATATACTGTGTATCTGCAGTGTGGGTGTGGTGGAGACTTTACTGAAGGATCATAGGGACCTGGAAGACTTATCTTAAACCCCGTTAGTTAAGTGATAGTTAATCCCTCAGTGGATCTGGCCCATGCAATCTACAGGTGGAAATGGTATTACTCTATATCTGTTGTTCCTAACCACATACTCCTTTAAGACGTTATTTTATGTATCTGCTGTATGTTTCATGGGATAAAATTACTCAGTGGAGTCCTTATTTCAAATCAGCAGTCATTTGGAAACAAACAGACATTAACATGGGATGACATCTCATGAAAAATGTTTCTGCTATGAAAACAAAATATAGAGAAAGTGTTGGGAAAATGCAGATGAAGCAATGATGCTGTTACTTATGTAGTATGGCACACCTCCTGCCACAGTTTGACAGAATTCATATGGGTACTGAAGAGGGAAAAGGGCATAGTGAAAACTTTGGCAATAGCTGCTTTTAAATATGATTGTGGAAACGATACAGGATATCTAAACCCCCCCCCTTTCTTTTTTTTTTTTTACTGCAAAACAAATGGTTATTCTTCAAAAACTATATATTATTGGAATACCTTGGAATCAAAACCCTGAAATAACCATTTTCCTTGTATAAAATCACCTTACATCTAGAACTGGAGTCTGCAAAGATACATACGAATGCTTAGCTTCAAGTAGTGAGTATAGCTTTAGTGAAGAAAAGATGCTTAAAATGAACGGCGTGGCCACCTTCCAGTACCACTGGAGACATTATTTCCTATTCATCTGCATTTCCGACTGTTTGTCAAAGACCTTTTTCTTCTGGGCTGTGAAGATACAGGAAAGGTTCGGGTTTGAAGGGCTCGCTCAGAGCTGTGGGACCAGTAGATGGCAGCAAGAACACGCTGAAAATGCTTTCCATGCCCAGACGGTCAGACTGGTAAGTGGTACAACTTTAAATGGATTCAATATTTGTCTTTCATATTTGGAGAGTGAAAAGTATATGTGACAATTAGAGGGTAATGCAATATTGAAGTGCAAATAAGAGAATGAAATGACTGTGTAACCACTGCACAGTTCCACGATTTAATTTGTTTGTACTGACCAAACTTCTCTGCAATTGAAAGTTCACCTTTGAGGGACTTGAACAGAGCGATGGAGGTCTGACTCCTGCCAGTACGAGAAACTTCGGAAACTTCCCTGGATGTCCTTTTCTGTACACTTTCTGTGCAGAATAGCGGTGAACTAACACTGCTTTTAGGCTAAAAAGTTGCAACAATTTGCAAATTAAAGGATTATCTCCCTTTACAATTTACTGGCCATCGCGATTCTACTTCTACTCTCTGCTACGGACCCTTCTGGAAAAAAAGACAAATAAAAAAAGCAAACAAATAAACAGACAAACAGATAAAGTGTGAATACCAAACAAAACATGTACATACACAAGTACGATTTTTTATTTTTTTTTTTCAAAGGAGCTTGGCTCTGGGCTGACTCACCACATATCGCAGTAATTGCAGAGATGGAATGCAACAGCTCCAGAAAACTGCCAAGAAGCAAACATAAAATCTAGGCATCCAGGAGGCAGCTGGGCTTCTTAATTATTGGCAAATATATTTATATATAAATATTTTGCCAAGCGTGATTTGGCTTAGGAGTTCCTGTGAAGTGACCTTTTGCTTTCCTTTGTTTTGTGTCTGTACACGTCCTAGATAGATACATGGGCAGAGAGGCAGAGACGCACAGAGAGATAAATGGACGGATTTCACACAGCCCTCTGAAATCCCAAACGATGCCTAAATTAAACGAAGAGGGACATGAAGCGAGGCATAAGTGCAAGCACAGATTTCAGAACTGTGAAAATATGTCAGCAGAGCATCATTTTTTTAGTTCAGACTGATAATCACTCCCTGCTCTCATTATAAGATCAGAAGGGCCATCTGTCCTCTCTGGATAATTTGGAGCTCAGATACAGTGAGCACCCTTGTTAGAAAATGACCCTCCTACTCTCTGTAATCGCAAGCACTTGCAGCCCTGGGATCGGCACGCAGCCAGGGAGGAACAGATTGATCCCAGATCAGTATTGATTACATATAGATTTGTTGTTTATTCGGTGCTTTATTTTGGTGAGAAGGTTTTTATTTTGGAGAGGTGCTGTGCCTTGTTTTCCGCTTGCATTTTCCAACCTGCCACCTTCACTTCTTAGGAATTTTCTCTCCCTTCTGTGAACAGTACAGCTCGGGAAGCTGTTCTCTAATACATGATCCATATTTGTCTGCATTGAGCTGTTTCTCCTTTGATACACGGTAATTCTCGAGTGAGCGACTGATTCACACCTGCAGCAGAGAGGTGTAAAATTCAAGGATTCTTCAACGTTTCTTCTGGACCTGCAGATAAAAAACAAGTCTTAGTGACCTTACTGACACAGGACAAAGTCATTAGCCCAAGTGAAAAATTAGTAAGGGAGCATGGGCTACCTTCTTCTTCTGACCCAGATTCGGTTGACAAAGTCTCGTGTCCACCCTGAAAGTCCAGTCAAGTAGACAACTTCGTACCAGAAGGGCAGGAACGGAGTTTAGGTACTATTTTTCGGGGAAGAATCCTTGCAGGAGTAATTAATCCGGGATCATTCCTGTGGGGATCAATGTGTATTGTATCGCTAATAGTAAAACAAAGATTACAATCAGGACGGACAGTTTCAGGACATCAGGAGGGGGGAAGTCGC
Organism: Chloroceryle aenea; assembly: GCA_013399075.1. Taxonomy (NCBI): domain Eukaryota; kingdom Metazoa; phylum Chordata; class Aves; order Coraciiformes; family Cerylidae; genus Chloroceryle; species Chloroceryle aenea. The sequence continues at coordinate 27,480 of VWZY01006566.1, read as the reverse complement.
GGATGGGAGGAAACCGATTTTAGAGCTAAGAGCTTCTTCGCCTTTAACGACCCTGCTATGAGATACTTGGAGTTTCAAGAAGTTTAATATTGTTACGACGGTAGCGGTTTCTCCTCATTTGTAAGACAATGATGTTTAATATTCACCGAGGAGCAGTGAAGTGCTCCCCCTCCCCGCCTTCGCTCGTCGGGACAGGGTCCCCACTTGCACAGAGCTGTGACTAACAGACAGTATTGCTGTGCCTCCGCAGGGGCTATTCCCTGCGGGATAACGGGGCCAGGCTGGGGATTCTGGAGGTACCAGGGGTGCCCGGAGTGCCGGGAGTGCTGAGCTCCGGCGGCGGCGGCGGGGCTGCTCCCGCCGGACCCGGGCCAGGTCCCTCCCCGAGCTGCTGCAAAGCATCCCCATCCGCGGGGTCGGACAGGTATTAAGCGACATTTACAAACTCAACCGACGTGTTAGAGCAGCCGGCGGGGACAGGCGCTGCCCCACCAGAGTCATCGACCTCATCCTCGCTGGGGATAGGGTCTGAGCAGCCCGGGGCTGGGGGCGGGCAGAGGCTAGGACTACTCAAGGCGAGATTTAGCAGGCATCCCGAGACCTCTTTGTTTTGCGCCCATTAAGCATCTGCCTCTCATAAAACATCTATGCTAAAAATCAGAACAAAGGAGGACCCAGGTAGCTCTCGCTGCAAATGCTGGCTGGCGTTAAGGGCGGGTAAGCATTTGGGTAATCAAAATAATGTCTCAGCTGATGCCAAATAGGTTTCTTTATCCAGCAGCTAAATAATTTCAAGTGCTGCTTTGGGGTGTGTTGTTGTGAGATTTTTTTTAAGACTCCAGATCTAGTTAATATTTCACCTCCCTCTTTCCATAATTTTCCTCTGTAAGAAAAGCTCGTATGTGTTCTGTATAAAACTCGAGCACATTGTGGAGAAGGAAAGAAAGCGAATGCAGTACAGAAAACCTGTAACACCAGGTAGCCTCAAATATGTGAGTGATACATATATGTGTGTTCTCACCAAATATTTGTACATCTGGTATGCAAGGCGTCGGGCTCTGCCCGCTCTGTCCACCTCTGTGTACTCCTATGGAAGAAAACCCTGTGAAATCGCTTTACGGCTGCCCGTGCGTGTACATACGTGCGTGCGGATATACAGGCAGATAGGTAGATAGATTGCACTCACGTAATCTGCCCGTGTCTATCTAGCTGGGAGGATTAGTTATCTCTGCATCTATTGAGAATTAACAAGGGCAAGAGATTATGTATCAACGTACAGACATCGGCTATGAATATGAAACCCTACGTACATAGGTAAGACGGATTCAGTCAGCCACTCATCTGCAAAGCTCTTCTTTAGGGCTGCTCTGTCTTATCCGCTCAAAGCCCTCAGACAGTTTCCTCCGAGTGCCTCCAGCGGGAGATCGGGAGGAGAAGGCTCCGCGCTGCACAACCTTACTTTTCACATCCGAAAATGACAAATATCACCGCCGTTCCTGGACTTCGCTGGAAATTAGCTGCCTTCCACCACACACACCTTTTGTTCCAGGCCAAATAAACATATCGGAGGAGCTGGGGAAAGGGTGTCATACCAGAAGGGGAGAGATGGCGGGATGGCCGCGCTGCCCTCACTGAAACCCGGCCACGCGGACGGAGCAGCGTTCTGGGAGGCCGGTGTAAAGGGGCCGGGGATGCTCCAGGGAGGGGATCCTTGCAGCTGCGGGAGTGGGACGCCCCCAGACCGGAGGAGCGGCGGCGGAGGGCAGAGCAGAGGGGTGTCGGGCCGGGGCTGCCGCACTGCCAGGTGCAGGGAAAGGGCCGAGGCTCCGGACGGGGGGCAGCAGCGGCAGGTGGGAGCTAAAGGGCGGAAGAGGGAGAGCNTGTGGGGGGCGGTCAGAGTGGGGCGGCTGCCCCGTATTGAGCCAGACCCGGCGTCCCCGGCCCCGCGCATCTCCTGCTCTGTCCGGCCGAGGGGAGGTGGCACGACAGCCCCAGGCGAGCATCATTCCTTCCCTCCGCGACTGCTGACTGTACCTCGGCAGGAGTGGGGCAGTTGCTAGACAGGGTCCCCTCCAAGTGAGGCTGAGGGGATGCACGTCCATATACAGCGCTTGCCTTCTGCCTAACTTTTCCTGTAGGGTGGGGAAATCCCAGCTCCGGGAGAAGCCACGC
>VWZY01006565.1:7824-30982 GCA_013399075.1 Chloroceryle aenea | reverse complement strand
CTGGGCCCACCTCTCCAGCTTATCCAGGTCCCTCTGGATGTCATCCCGTCCCTCCAGCCTGCCGACAGCACCACTCAGCTTGGTGTCATCTGCAAATTTGCTGATGATGCACTAGATCCTGCTGTCAATGATGAAAATATTAAACAGTACAGGACCCAGTACACATCCCTGAGGGATGCCACTTGTCATTGGTCTCCATCTTGACATTGAGCCATTGACCACTACCCTCTGGATACAACCATCCAGCCAATTCCTTCTCCACTGAACAGTCCACCCAGCAAATCCATACTTCTCCAACTTGGCAAGTAGGATATTGTGGGGGACTATGTCAAAGGCCTTGCAGAACTCCAGATAGATTGCATCGATAGGTTGTCCCTTGTCCACTGAGGTAGTCACCTTGTCATAGAAAACCGCTAGATTCATCAGGCAGGATTTTCTGCCACCTCAAAAATGTCAAAGTGAGGAAATAGAGCCAACAAGGACAGGGTAAAGAGAAAATGCTGGATAAAACTTGTACATTGTGTTGGGTTTTTTTGCTTGTTTGGTTTGGTTGTTTTTTTTTTTTTTTTCCTCTAATAGGTAATACCTTTCACTAACATAAGGAAAGTATATTTAAAATTAATTATTTGGTTCAAAATGCATTATTGTGCTCACATGAGGATTTCTGTCAAGTTCAGGGCTTCTAAAGCAGTGAATTTACTCAATTTCATTATTCTGGTACCATCACTGATGGGTACAATAAAGGACAGGTCCAAGAAATGGCAGTGGTATAAAGGCAGAGAGTAAAACTGTCTGATACAGCAAACATTTCTTATCTAAAGGCAAGTAAAAACATTTAAAAATGTCTTCTATTGTATTTAGGATAAAAATTGCCAGAATCAAGCCCTTCAGGGAGAAGATGAAATTTTATTTTATTTTATTTTTTAAAAAGATATATTTTCAAAAGCGTAACAACTTGACTGCTTCAGTCATTTTTTACAAGAAAAAGATATGTGCAAGGTGGTCCTGTTGTTCTCCACTCTGAATCACTGTCTGCATCCTGCCTTTGAGGGGATGGATATGGGCAGGCTGCCGTTGTGGTAGTACAGAAACCTTGTAGGCAATCATGCTGCTTAGGTCAGGACTGACTAGACTGCATCATCAGTTGATGGTGATGAATGCTGGGTCAAACTGAATGCACCTGGCTCAGGCTGGCATTGACCAGAGTCATGACTGCTCCACAGGCACTTCTCAGCTCTGCTTGTCTTCTCTGTGGGCTGGAGGCCTGAAACTTCAGTGAGACGCATATACTTTTTATCTTTAAATTCAGATAGAGATCTTTGTAGAGTACCCTCTCCATGCCTTAGATTGCTACAGGCTTGGGACACTCCTTGCTCATCTTACTCTGATACATGCATGGCTGAGAGCCATGGTGATAGCACAGGGGGTTCCAAGCAGATGTGAGGCCTGGACACATCTCTTCTCCCACTGTTATCTTTTGTGCTATTTTATCTTAACACTGCTACCTAACATCCTTGCCTAGATCCTGACAGCAGTATGCTGCTCTCACCTCAAGGGCCATTCTGGATTGATTTACTGTTAACTAACAGCACAAGTTTGAGATGAGGAAAAGAAATGGAAGTGTCTATACCTTTTGAAAAGCTAAAACAGTAGGAGACAGTCAGCTTGAATTTTAACTTGTTTCAGAGTGTCTTTGGTCTTATAGCTCTTACACCAGACATGACATGCATTTTATATTTTACATGCTTGAACACATGCCTAACGTCAGAAGACTGTTTCCATAACTGGAGTTAAATCTGTGTTAAAGTGTGTTGCATAATCAATGACTGAAGGCTGATGCAGAAACATTGATTCATTATGTAATAAGAATTACTACCACCTTAACACTAATAAAATCCTAATTGGTTTCCACCTATTTGCACTGATGGGATTTAACACAAAAACAGTGTAACTGAAAAATTTGGGTTCCTTTTTAAGCAGAAATGAGTGGACTTGCCTTAACTCATTATATATTTGACTGGAAAAATATGTTTGCTTTTACTGATGTTGTTATTAATTGTGTCCAGATTAGGTAGAAAGTTTTTTTTTTACCAACTAATGCCTTAATGCATTAAGAAAATTTTGAAAGCAAGTGTTTTCAACAGCTGGCTGTTCAGTGGAATGGTTCTGGTCTATATATATGCTTGACAAATGTACAACTGGATTGTTACTAGGGTTTTCTTTTGAAAATAACATTAAGAAGGAATAACAATATGAGGATTATTTTTTTTTAATATGCTTCCCAGAAGGCAAAACATACTTTCTGTGCTGAGAGCATTAATTTTCTGATCAAAATGGAACATCACAAGGCTTATGAGAGTGAAGGTATCATGAATAATTTAAGAAGCTTGCACCTTATCAAGTGGAGATCCCAAAAAGACTGAGGGGAAAAAGAAGCTCTTGTTAGGGGGAAAAAAATTAAGAGTGACACAGAGGTGCAATCAAGTTAACAAAGTAATGAACTGATATAAGCTTTTGTCTATTAACAGCCTTCATCGGGATGAGGCTATGTGCAAACCTGTTTCCACAAGTATCTGGCTTGGGACATATTTTAACTCTATTCTGTAGGATGAAGTTCCTTATGCAGGGAGTGTGTCCTACGACCTACAGTAATACTTCATATCCATTTGGAAAGTAGAAGACTGGCTTCTAGCAATTTAAATCCACTAGGTAATGGATGTTTGATCATCTGGAAACTTGGTCAGGGATAAGAGAGAAATACTTTTACTACAGCCTACTACATCAGCACGCTGGTTACTGGAGGCTTGGTACTTAGCTAACCAGTGCCACATTGGAGCTAAGATGTCAGCTAAAGCATTACAGGAATACTTGAAAGAGAAATGTTTTCCTTCACTTTATGCACTGGGTTAAAGTGCTAGGATATTGGGCAGTTGAGAAGAGCAGGATAAACAATAACAGCTGGGCTAAGCCTCTGCATGAGAACAGTGGTGGTATGGGGAGCAGAGCCTGATTTGAGCACCATGGCATTTGAAAAACCTCAGCAGAGCTTCTCTGGATACCTTCAGACAATAGACTCAGAAAGGGACTGCATATGGAACTTGAGTGCATCAGTGTTTGCGTAACTTTTCTTTTCCAAATGCTGGACTCTTTCCAAACTTAATGTGCTTAATGAATCACAGCATATCAATTAAATTGCTGATGTACCCATCTTCCAATGGAACACTGACTCAAGTGGTAATACAGCAAAGGAGCAAACTGCTCATTCCTTTGAACTGGCACAATATACAACAAACCTTTTATAAAAAGGTCTCTTTCACAAAGCTGCTATTCTGGAGAAACAATTAAAAACCAACAACATAAAAACCTGAATTCTCTCTATTGTACATCTTTATTTCTGTTTATCTCCATCTTTAAAGACAACAACATCAATTTTTTACTTGAGTGTTGCCCAGCCTGGGCACTATTTAACACCCTCCTTTCCTCAGTTAGTTGGCAAATATTTCTAATAGGAATACATCCCAAGGGCAGATACTTGAGTATGATGCTATTTCTAGCCACGAATACTGCTTAATGAGACAGTGATAAATTGGAACACCAGCCACTTACAGTTTTTGTTCATCCATTCAGTAAGATCTGGACAGAATGGAGAGCTGGGCAAAGGGGATCTTAGTGAAGTTCAACAAAGATAAGTATAGAGTTGTACTACTAGGAAGGAATAACACCATGCACCAGTACAGCTTAAGGGTAGACATGCTGGAAAAAAACTCCATGAAGAAGGATCTTGAGTCCTGGTGGACAATAAGTTATCCATCAGACAGCCATATGCCTTTGTGTCCAGGAAGGACAATGGTATCCTGGGGTGCGAAAAGAAGTGTGTCCAGCAGGTCAAAGGGGGGTCTCCTCCTTCTCTACTCTGCCCTAGTGAGACCACATCTGGAGTATTGTGTCCAGTTATGGGCTCCTCACTTCAAGACGGACTNTCCTGGAGGCTTCTGCTTTCTAATCCTCAGATGCCAACTCTCCAGCTTTCCTCACAGAATGACAGCCTTCTGGTGCATCAGCTGTTCCTCTCAGTTTCATATCATCAGCAAACTTGCTGAGGGTTTACTCCATTCCTTCATCCAGGTCACTGATGAACATGTTGAACAAAACTGGACAGAGCATTGACCCCTGGGGTCTACAGGTCTCCAGCTAGACTCTGTGCCACTGATCACAAACCTCTGAATTTTATTGTTCAGCNCCAGAGAGGTTTTGAAATCTCCTTCTCTGGAGACATTCAAAACCTGCCTGGACGTGTTCCTGTGTCATCTGATCTAGGTGATCCTGCTCTAGCAGTGGGGTTGGACTTGATGTTCTCCAGAGGTCCCTTCCAACCCCTACCATTCTATGATTCTGTGATTCTGTGGTGGTGCTTCATGGTCCTGGAGGCTTCTGCTTTCTAATCCTCAGATGCCAACTCTCCAGCTTTCCTCACAGAATGACAGCCTTCTGGTGCATCAGCTGTTCCTCTCAGTTTCATATCATCAGCAAACTTGCTGAGGGTTCAATCCATTCCTTCATCCAGGTCACTGATGAACATGTTGAACAAAACTGGACAGAGCATTGACCCCTGGGGTCTACAGGTCTCCAGCTAGACTCTGTGCCACTGATCACAAACCTCTGAATTTTATTGTTCAGCCACTTTGCAATCCACCTCACTGTCCATTCATCTAACCCACAACTCATGAGTTTACCTATGACAGTGTTATGTGAGACTATGTCAAAAGCCTTGATGAAGTCAAGGTGGACAATGTCCACTGGTCTCCCTGCATCTACCCATTCAGTCACACCATCACAGAAGGTTATCAGATTGGTTAAGCATGATTTCCCTTCAGCAAATCCATGCTGTCTAATCCTGATAACTTTATTTTCCTCCATGTGCTGAGATATGCTCTCCAGAATGAGCTGTTTCATTACCTTTCCAAGGATGGAAGTGAGGCTGACTGATCTGTAATTACCAGGGTTCTCCTTCTTGCCCTTGTTGAAGACTGGAGTGACATTGGTTTTCCTCCAGTCCTCAGGCACCTCACCTGTTCTCTGTGACCTTTCAAAAATGATGGAGAATTGTAGTGCAACAACATCAGGAGGTCCCTCAGCACTCATGGGTGCAGCCCATCAGGGCCCATGGGTCTATGCTTTTTCAGTTTTCCCAGGTGTCTTCTAACCCAATTCTCATCAAGAAGTGGAGAGTCTTCCTTCCTTCAGATTTTCTCTCTTACCTCCAGGGTCTGGGATTCTTGAGAACAAGAATGTCTAATGTATTTGAAGAAGTCCTTCTTATTCTGTTTTCCTTTCTTTGCCAGGGTTAATTCCAAGAGGGCCTTGGCCTTCCCTGTTGCACCCCTACATACTCTGGCAACTTTCCTATATTCTTCCCAAGTGATCAGTTCCTTTTCCCACATACTGGAAACTTCCTTCTTCCATTTGAGTTTTCCCAGAAGTAACTCGCTCATCTGTGCAGATCTCCAACTTCTNGTGGAGAGTCTTCCTTCCTTCAGATTTTCTCTCTTACCTCCAGGGTCTGGGATTCTTGAGAACAAGAATGTCTAATGTATTTGAAGAAGTCCTTCTTATTCTGTTTTCCTTTCTTTGCCAGGGTTAATTCCAAGAGGGCCTTGGCCTTCCCTGTTGCACCCCTACATACTCTGGCAACTTTCCTATATTCTTCCCAAGTGATCAGTTCCTTTTCCCACATACTGGAAACTTCCTTCTTCCATTTGAGTTTTCCCAGAAGTAACTCGCTCATCTGTGCAGATCTCCAACTTCTTCTACTTGATTTTTTTACTCAAAGAAATGAGCCAATCATGAGCTTGGAAAGAGTGGCACTTGAATATTAACCAGATTTCCTGAGCTCCCCTACCTTCTAGAGTCCTAGTCCATGGGATTCCTCCACGTATGTCTTTGAAGAGGACAAAGCTAGCTATCCTAAAGGCCAGGGTTGTAATCCTACTCCTTTTCCATACAGGATTCTGAACTGCACCATTTCGTGGTCACTACAGGCAAAACTGCCCTCAACTGTCATGTTCCCAATCAGATCTTCTTTGTTTCTTAGTACAGGGTCCACCAGCACGCTTCTCATTATCTCTTTCACCACCTGTATCAGAAAGTTATCATCAAAGCACTGCAGGAACCTCCTGGCCTGTGTGTTTCTCACTGTGTAAATAACAGGGTGATTGAAGTTCCCCATGAGCGCTCATGCACGTGATCTTGAGTGTCACCCCTGACACAGGCAGAAAAGATCCTCTCTTGTTCATTCAGCATTGCTATGAGTCCTAGGCCACTAAACTGGACATTTCATATCAGTTACATATGAACAAAGGGGAAAATCACATATGATCAAAGGGGAAAACCCTCATCCTATATCAGCCAGGGTCTATACCTAGCTTCACTTTTATATAAAGGTATCATACACCAGCAGCCAATCAGATGCTCTTCCTCTAAGAAGATCCTTACAGTTTATGAGCACTGACCCTTTTCTGCATTGCTTCCCTTTCCAGTGGAAGAGAGGATGTTTGGAGTAGTAAGTGCTGTGGTTTTGGAGCAATTTCTTCTTGCAGCAATTTAACACTGAGTTCCAGCTCTCCCACCGGGATAACACGGATACCCCATAGCAGCATGGATTAGATTCTAATCCTGCCACATCATCAGTTTAAACAGGAACAAAACAGACTTTACTGGATTGGCTGAAGTTTAAATTAAAATAGATAGAATGCTAAAACATGACAAATGCTTAAACAGTAAAAAGAGGACAGGATAAAAAATAATGGCTTTAGAAACCAGCACTAAGAGATAAAAAAGAGCTCTTAAAGAAACCCAAGAGCATAATACATCATATATACCAGGGAGAAAAATAAGGACTGGGAGAGGAAAACATATTATTATGATGATAAAAGGAACTATGTTAGAGTGATTGTCTGCAGACTCCAACATCAAAAAGTAGACTAAATAATTTATTTTCCCAGAACTGTGAGAGAGATGTTTCCTCCAAATGAATAATATGTTTATCAAATATTTTCTCGTGCTCTTCATTACTGAGTGGTTGCAGAAAAGAGCTCTGATTTTCTTGGAAGCTAGTACTTGACAAAGTAACACCCGAGGTTTCCCAGGAACTATCAGTCTGGAGGTCTGTACATTAGTGGAGAAATTTGTTCATAGCCTGGTAATCCTCCTGTGCTTGCAGAAAATTACAATGTGTTTCCTCTTTGCTTGTGTTCCCAAATGACTGACCTCACAGGTCACTAAGAGCTAAGAATTCATGATGGGGAGTAAAGGTGGATCCTCTGTAGCAGAATGTTATGTAGAAGACTCAAACAACTGTCTCATTATAGTTCATGGATTTGTAGTAGTCAAATGAGAGCATTCAAAAGAAAACATAATTCTAGAAACCACTGAATATCCCCTGCCCAGTAGTGCAGTCTTTGAAGTCTAGACATAAATAACCCAGATGGCCAAACTATACTTTATATGACTGGATAATTGCTTGCATGTGCATGGCAGCACAATGTGTAGACATCTCTTGCTTTTGGAAAGCAATAAACCAATGCTTCTGTATCACATACCAAGCAGCGAATAGCTGAGCCCAGAACAGCAACAAAGATGGAGGAGCAAATATGCATGAACACTATTGACTTCCAATGTAGTCACCCAGGAAGAAACACTGGAGGGTCTGCAATGAATGGACAAGAAGAAACTGACCAGTGATGGTTGGTGAGGAAGTGGGAGAGTGTCATAAGCATGCTTAGTCCAAAGTGGTTCTGATTAGCTTGTGAGTACTCTGTTTTAACTAACTCATTGTGGTGCTGTTCTATTGAATTAGACTGCCCTAGGGTCCTTGATAAAACCTAGAACTGCTTATCTTTTTGTATCTGTGGTATGATAAAGCTTTGCAAGCAACAGAGTTTCTCTTAGTACAAGCCTCTCCATGCACACAGAGTAGTAGGAGTTCCCTTGCTTCTCTTTCCTACTTCTGCAAAAATGCATACCCTTTGTGAGCCCTCATTATTTTTTTCCTTCTTTCTTGACTCTGATTTGTGCCAAGAAAGATGCTCTCCTGCTGCAAACTCCCTTTTGCCTCAGATCCTGCTTACTCTGTCACATCCACCTAAGCCAAGCAAAAGTGGGAATAGAAAAATGGGATCATGCAGACTTTCTCTGCCAAGACAGCTTTTAACTATTACCCATCAGCTTTATCTGAGGTGTCGTTTTGGGGTTTTTAGCACCATTTCACCATCCATGATAGGAAAATATTCTGACCATAATTATCAATTAAGAGGAAAGAAGACTTTCAGCTCCTGTTTTAAAAAAACACAAACCTTTTCTACAATCTTCTGTACCATGAAAAGGGCACCATCCTGGACTGACATTATCTGAAATTTAGAGAATCTAGGTTTGAGCACACCCAGAAGTGTTCAGATCAGCATCTTGTATTTGTTGCTCATTTAGAACAGACATAATTACATTCCATGTCTTATTTAAATCTTTTTTATTGCATCTTTTCATGGCATTTTGACCAAGCTTTTTTTTTTTTTTTTTTCCCTTTATGGACTATAGCAAACTCAAGCTCTGTGCCATCTCTTAGTTTGCTCTCCACAGGAATGCTTCCTTTCCTTTGCCACATACCAGTTACTGGTTGGATTTCCTGCCTTTGCCCTTTACTTCTTACCATACTGAATCCCATCTGGTTATACACCTTAAGAATATAATGTGCTAGTGTGCTAGCTGTCTTTATATGACACATAAGGTATAAACACAGCAGAAATCAATGGACACGATTTATAAGCTGTCAGAGACAGAAGATGAGAAAGTACTGGGAAAAGATATATCTGGGCAAATAGAGAAGGAGGGGTTTACTATGGGCCTAAAAGATAAATGGATTTTGTCTTCAATAACAACTGGTCTCAATTTTCATTGAGATAGTTTGAACAGATTATTAAGGAGACCACTGAGAAAGGACAAAGAAATAGGAAATTTTTGGCAATTCAGATTTGTTAGACCTGCAGAGGATAGAGAAAAGATAAGGGAGAAGGAAAATTTTTGCACTTAATGTATTCTATAAACAGCTTTTAACTAGACTTGAGAAAGTGCCAGAGTGGTAAAGAGACTCTATAATAAGAATACGCAGGAATCCCTCAGGAGGTCAGGTTCTGCTTTCTTGCTCATAATGGATGCATGAAAAGGCTAGATTTCATCACATTTATATAGCTGAGATTTCCCTGTGGCAGTCTGGCAGGAAATAAAACATGTTCCACAAAAGACTGTGCCAGAAAGATGACCAGTGAGAATTCCAGATACTACAAGATGCTAGAAAAATATGTACCACCTTTCAGGCTTAAAGCAAGAGAAATTGCAACTTTTTATCTGGATATTCTCTGAGGTGCTCAGGCTTTATTTATAGGAGTGGAAAAACTGGGGGATTACCAAGACTGTGGTCTGGAATTTGCTGAGGAGTTTAGCCATAGTGTGTCCTACTTCTTGATAATGATTGCAGATGTCTGATATCCTCAATGGTATTTTATTGCAAACCAGGGATGCAGTTAATTCTGCTGTGCTTTTTTTTCCAGTTGTTGTGAGTCTTTCCTTTGTGAATGATAGAATATCTGCTATTTTTTAAAACTACCACTAGAGATTAATTTCCTGTTGCAGCACATAAATATTATTGCCTTTAAACAATTTTAATCCAAATGCTATTCTAAGTCACAAAGATGAGAACTGACACTTGTAAAGATACATAAACTCACTGTGGCCCAAGGATAATGACTGTTTTGGATATGTGGTATTGGTCCCACATCTCTTGAGTGAGATAATCCCCAAGAACCATTATACAAGTTCCTATGAGTCAGGCCTTCCTTCACCTCTCAACAGAAATCTCTTTAGAAAAGCCTATATCCAGATAGAGACTCTAGAAATGGACACACCCTGTGGACATACGACCAATATAGGAAAAAACCTAAGGTTTCTGGTGTAGAGTAAGGGTCTTAGTCATATAAGATGTTGGCATCCATGGGCTGCAGGACACTCTGTGGCAAGAGTGGGTGCAGAAAGACTGCAGTAGCAGTAGAGATGATTTATTTGAGTGGTCATTGCTGAGATTTGTAAAGACAGTGAGCAGTCTTTAATAGGAACTGCTATTTTAAAATAGCATAATGGTTCTCATGAATCATCAGCTTCACCCATCACTGAGATTTAATTATGTGACACTCAGGAGGATTTTCACCACTTTTTTTTTCATTCGTCTATCAAATTCTCAAGGTGTCTCATTATATTCTCTGGAAGTCTCAAAATCTTCCCTAAGCCAAAGCCATAACACTGTTAATGCGCTATATTCAGTTGTGTTTAGAACCAGGTGAAGATTCACTCTGCTTCTATTAGACCCTGTGCTCCTGAGAAGACACCAGGGATTTTTATCCTAAGAATTTTTCAAAGGTCGCAATGGTAATCCTCTTCCAAACTGGGGTGAGATTAAGCTCTTCTGGAATGAAAAGTTTGTCTCATCCACCCAGAAACAAGCAGTACTTCCTGAGTCAAGCCATATCTCCAAAGTTCCAGTTGCTGTGAGTCCGATACTTAAATAGATACAGAAATTCAAACAGTATTAAGAAAAGATGACTGTTAAGTCCTGAGGAGAGGCCTGGTAGAGTTGTCAGAGCTCTCAGCAGAGCAAGGTGTTGAACCANTTATTTTAATATAGACATGCATTGTGCTGTCCGGCAGCTCATTTATTGGTAAGTTAGAAGAATCTTCTTAGTCTATTCAGCTCCTGTCTATTCAAGGTGCTTGTGACCTGTTGTGATAGTAAAGATACTGAGGATCTATACTTGCTTAACAAGTGGCTTAGATATATGTTCACTAAATATTCTTTGCCTAAGCTTTGGTACCTAATAACCAGCTAAGCAATTTGCTCCAGGCTTCCACTCATATTTTTTCTACTTGTACTGCACCCACCAACACCAAAGCTGCTGACTTCTGCTGCAGTGGCCTTGGAAATGACATGAAATAGAGCTTGCAGGATATTGTCAGGAGAAATCCTCACATGCTATTTGGGGTCTTCTTTCAAGAAACTGTCTGAGATCAGGTTAATCATGATATTCCTCTCTATGGCATGGGAGACTGCACTAGTCCTGACCTACTTTTAGCATTGATATTTCAGGATTGACCCATTCTGGATGTTCTCATGTCTTCACTTATCAGTCATAGGCCCTCAGAACAGTACCTGGCTTTTCTGGATGACGTGCATTTCTTTCATGTAATTCTGGTCCAGCATCCTCAACTGTCTTCTAACAGTTATGGATGTGGTGGTCTCCCTTACCAAAACATCATATGTACAGAGACCCAGTCCTTTTTGGTTTTAGAGAAGCTCACTCCTTTGAAGAGGTTCTGAAGCATCTGTGACACATTGATACTGTACACAAGTGAGATTCGAAACCTCCATTCTGTTTCACTGGTCCTGGTTAAATCTGTACGGACTTTGTACAGAATTAGCATGTGTCTTGGCTTTTCATCTTCTCAACGGTTTTGAATGATCTTAAGTGAATTAATTATCTGCCCTTCTAGCTACCAAGGAAAGTGACCCTAAGACATTCGAGTGGGCTAAAGCTCATTTTTGGGAAAGTTTTCAGGTTTCCTGTTCTAATCCAGCTAGCATAAACTTTGCTTTGAATATAAAGAGTATTGCAGATACCAAGCAATAGTTGCCTCTTCTCCTGAGTAGTTCTGCAATTCAGTGTTCATCTCATGAATGACATTCTGATCATCTTTGCTTGGGATCTATTTCCTCTGCTTTGATCTCCTCTGTCTTCCAGTAAGGTTACTCCTGATTTTCTGGTGACCTGAACAACCTCACCTTTTGTGGGCTATTCATCATAGCTGCCTCTGCCCTACTCCCAGATTCAGAGCACTTGCTCTGCATAAATCTCATTGCTAAGAGAGTCAGATCCCAGGGTGAGTTCCTTCCCTTACTGCTACTTGCTTACTTTAGACTACCTGCCTCACAGTTGGCAAATACATTTCTCATTATTCTTCTGAAGTACGGCGATTTGTCCACATTTCTTTACAAGCACTTTCTCTGTGCCTTTGTATTTTCCAGCTAGTAATGAGTCATATAAAGCTTGATTTCTGTCATTTTATTTATACTGACTTCATTGAGAAGTCTTTTCCATTAACTACTGGAACAGAACTCTGCAGTGTTGAATCTTTCCTCCGTTATTGCAGTAATCTATTCTGTCCTGTGCCCTCTTCCACCCCTCCATGCTGTGAGGTTGACTTCTCCCCCTAGCTATTTGTGTTGGCACCTGAGGCAATAACATTTCAGCTCCAGAATTCTTTCCAGGTCAGGAACAGCAGGGATTTTTCCTCCTGACTGCTTCTGATAATTTCCTACAAGGTGAAAAGAAGAGTGTGTGCTTTAAGATCCCAAATGGGCATTGATTCAGATGTTTGGAGTTACAGGTCTAGACAGCCACTTGACTAATGACATTCTGAAAGTGCAAATATGCTTTTTTTTCTTTTTTTTTTTTTACCCACCTTCTGTCATTCTTCTCAAGCAGCAGACAATCAAAATGTCTTCCAGGTGGAAGCCAGCTCCCATGGCCTCTGAGTATAATAGGCTGTCAATTATTTTTTGTGATTTTGTGATCTAATGTTGAGAAAAGCAAGTACTTCTTAACACAGCTTCAGGGGTTAGCTATTTTAGGTGAAGGTCCCAGTAATAAATTAAAGTATTATTTATTATCTGTGTAGGTAATTAATATATGAAGATTAAGCACAAAATTCACACACATATTGCAGAGCAGGGAGGCACCAGTTTAGTGACTATTCTCTTTCCCAGTTTTCGCTATCTGTATATCTGCAGTTTGTTGTCCTGTTGGGAGAGCTGGGAAAAGAATGGCATGTGCACTAGGCTGTAATTCTGTTGTCATCCTCCTAGCTCCAGAGCATGGCTTTATCAGAGCACAGGCTCCGTGGTCTTAGTGTAAACAACACACTCCACTGTGATTCTCAGCTTTATCTCTTCCAGATGTGTCCTTGGCTATGAGCACTTCTAACTCTTACTCTGTTGTTTTTTCTTTTGCTTTCACATGTACATTTCCACTTTGTCTTAGAATTGTAGCATTTCTGTTACAAATCTCTACACCTGCCAGTAGATGTCCAGGTAGTTAGGGGTAGAGATTTTCAAAGGATTCCATATTCTCACTAATGAGGCATAGTTCCATGTCTCACACTAATGCAAATAAAACCTGATTCTCGGTATCTTGCTGGTACTGGTTTTCACAAAATACTGAGTAGCATATTCATTCTTTCAGAAGCCATACACTCCTGATACTTGTGAAAGGTGCTAGGCCTGGAAAAGAATAGTTCTTCCAAGAAAATTAATTTGGAGGAGCTTGCCTGTAGAAAGCCACACTTCAGGTCAGTGCATTTGCTGTGCACATCCAAAACTGGCTTCTCTGATGCAGCTTCAGCCAGAATATGAAGCAGTGATAACTACCTTTGTGATGAGACCTGTCTAGGTTGAGACCAACAAAACTCATTCCACATACATAACCCAACAGTCCCTTGAGGGACAGGCACACTGTGCCATCTTCTGTCTCCAGCCCAGCAGAGGCATGCCAATCATTTTCAGCAAACAGAAATGTTGGAGTGGTACAGCAAATAGTAATATCTGCAATCTGTTAGCAGAGCTTTCTTCATTCTTTAAGAAGATCTGTCCTTTTGGTCTCTTGCCTTAATCTTCTGGAAATTGTCACAGGGTCTGTCTTTATTTAAAAACTGTTCCTGTTTCTGGTAGTATGTGTGTAGAGGCATATTTCTTGAACACTGAGCTCAAAAGCTGCTGAGCTTCCAGAGAGTGTCACAATGAAGTCCTTGTGAGACATATGCTCCAAAGACCTTACATGAAAGATACATGTTTTCTTTTATTATGAATGAAGTTTACAGAAAAAGGGTTCTAAGTATAATGTAAATAAATAGAATGCAAAGTAAAATCTAGCAGTCTAGTTATCCTGTGATTTTGTGTGAAAACATATTATCTTTATTATCTGTAAAACCAAAATTAGAATCATCTGCAGGATTTTGCAATAATTCATTTAATTTCCTGTTTTCTGACTTCTACTGCATGATTGTTGAGGGGGGTGTGGGGGTGGACAAGACATCCACTGCTTTTCTTTGAAGATTGTACAGGAAACTCAGAAAAATTTCAAAGATTAACCAGTTCATAAAAGGAATATATTTTACCAAGTCCGTGTATGTTCCAAATAGTGATCTGACTCTCAACGAAGCTGTAGCAACGAGCAGTCTTTAGCTCTTAAAAAAGAAAAAAAAAAAAAAGTTCTTCGCACATGTTGAGGGCCAGGAAAAAAAAAGATATATGTAAAATGGTTGTGTAACAGTGTCAGAAAACAGTCACCTGACACCTCTAACTTATCAAAACAGTTGAGGTTTTCTCCTCTCCACTGCCTCTCAGTCCCACCTCCACCCCGGTGTAAAGATCAGGTCTCCACAGATGAGTTCTTCCCCATCAAAGCATTGCAATTGTTTTCCTTCCCACACACCAAACCTACAGCCAGAAACCTCCCCTTCGGGAAAACATGGGTATGTTGCTGGGGAGTAGCAAAGCCATCACATCAGGTTCTCCCACAGAAACATAGGTGTTTGGTTTATCTTTCAGTGTTCAGATCTTCAATAACTCTGCCCACTCCTTGTGGAGTCCCTGGGCCTGTATAGACTATGGTCTCACTCATGTTACTGGATTCCACCTAATATGCTTTCCTCTGACCTCTGGAGTGCCTCAAAAAGGAGGCAACAAAAACCAGCAGCATTAATGGGCCACATATAAAAGCTAACCCTGATAAGTGCCTTGGAAACATTTACATGGATTCCTCTTAAAGGCTTGGAGCAGCAGAGAGAAATATTAGTGTTTATAATGCACATGGCTTTATTCCTGCATCACCTGCTCCCATAGGTCCCTAGCACAATCTATCCTGCATCACCTGCTCCCATAGGTCCCTAGCACAATCTATCCAAGTTTCAGGTTTAGGAGGCAAGAGTTTGAGTACAACATCACAAATGAGATTCAGCTTCCATCAGATGTTGAATGGTTTCAGCAACCACTGCATCTCAGCAAAGTAAATCTTCCAGGCACTAAGATCAGAAATTGTCCAATGTTGCCACTACTTGGGATGCTGAGGGAACGTCCTAGCTGCCTTATTCATCAAATGCCAAACTTCCAGTTCAAACACACCCTTCTGCACAGGGTTCGCCTTTGCTCCTGGGGAAGAAAAACAGCCAAGGAAGAGGAAGTTTCCTTGGAGAAAAGCTTTAATCTAACCTCAAAGGCAAGATCTTCAGAGAGCAAAGGATTAATCAGCTCATTAGTAAACAAGTTGCATGTTGCTACAGACAATAGCAATATCTGGAATTAGGCATCGAAACCTTTTGATTCATCTTGTATTTGTAGGCCAGATCCCTTGAGCTATCTGCTTCGAGGACCAAGTCTTAATTGAATGGCTGAAATGTAGTCTTAGTATATGCAGATGAACTGCAGTTTCAGGAAAGCTGGGGCAAGGAAGATGCAAGTATTTCAGGTCTGAAAACCCAGAAGAGACGTTGTGACAATACAGTCTGAGCTTTAGTAAATCTTAGACCAGAGAAGCATCCTGAGCTCATTTCAGCTTGCATTGAAGAAGACCAGCTGCAAAACAGTCCCTTTCCATTCTATAGTTTCCATGGAGGTGGAACCACCACAACACTGCAAAAAGGTCCTAAACCCCAAATATGTTCCCTATTAAGAATACAGTGACATATTTCTGGTTATCGCACCTTAATATCTAGCCATTGAATTGGTCTGTACCATGCTCTGCCAGAATAATGAAATTTAACATCCTATTTTTGTGCTCTTATAAGCATTCTTAAACTATCATTAAGAACATGCAAACCTGTCTTTTTTTTTTTTTTTTCACCTAATCTGCATAGATTGAGCTCCTGTAGTCCTTTACTAGAAGGCATTTTTCAATCTGTTAATCATTCCTAGCTCTGCTCTGACAGCCTCTAAACCACCAGCATCCTTCTTGAACTGCGGGCATCAGGAGCGAGCTGAACACTCCAAGATTTGCACTGATGTTGAAGACAAACATGTGGCAATGTCTTTGCCACTGGATGCCAGCCCATTTTCACATTCTCCTTTACCCTTTGTGGCCCCCATGTCACAGAGGGAGATTGTGATTAGCTAAGTCACCTCTGCCATGACCCCGTGTCTTTCTTTGTGCTGCTGGGACAAGTTCCCTTATTTTGCAAACCTACACTGTGCTTTGCAGTCTTCAATGGATGATTTACCACTTAGCTGCATGTACTGTTTGCTTACCCCACACAGTCAGCCTGTCTAGGTTCCACATTGTTATATCTTTATTTTGCACTCCTCTGCATTTGAGGGTATTTTTTACCATCTGTGCTGCTAAGAGGCAGTGTGACAGAACATAAAAAGAGTATTAGTTATGCAGCCCAGGAACAGCAGGGAGGGTGACTCCTCTTCAGCTCCTTTCTTCCCGTTTTTCTCTCTCCCTTGCAGCTGCTGTCATTTTGGCTGAGCATAAGGACTGTAACAAAAGAGGACAGACAGGGCATAGTAATGCAGATGGAGAAGAGGGTGCTTTAGTTTACAGTAAATGTCGACACAAGAGTGTGGCATTTGCTCCAGAAATTCTCCTTGGCTCTCATCCCGACACAGTCCATGAGAGACAATGCATGGACACAGGAATGGCCACCTTACACAGCTGAAGCACTCAAACTTCCTCTGCAGGTGCATAGGAACAGGTTTTAAATGTAGCTAACTGGCTAGCTGCAGCAGGGAATCATGTGTTCTCACCACTGTTGCCCTCATTCATGCTCTTTGGTAAGCTCCAGGTTGCCATGGCTGTTTTGCTAACAATATCCAAATTCATCTCTGCAACTGGTATGGACTCAGCTGTGTGTTTTATACTCAAAGGCCATTCTGGATTCAGGAATGCTGTAGATTTTAAGGTACTAACACCTTGCAGAATTAGAGTCTGTAAAATATACCTCGATGTCTTTTCTCATTTGTCTTGTGACTACCAAAGGAATTAATTAGTATCAGCATGAGTATAAGAACTGTGAAAAGAAGAATGAGCTATATGAACTTCCTCAAGTCTATTCAGCTCCAAGAGAGTTCTCATCAGAATTCATCCAAATGTCAACCATGGTTTGCTTCTTTCGGAAAACCTGCTATTCCTGTGTGATTAGAATGATCCTGTGGATGTGCTGTTCATCTGATCTAATTAAAGCCTGAAGACTAACAGGCACATTTTGCTCCTTTTTCTATTAAGAAATGCTGGAAAGGCTGTATGTTCAAAGATATATGATGACAGTTTTACTTGTAATAAAAGGGATAGATCAGAGCTGGTACTCTTTATTGTAAAGCTGATTTTAAGTGTTGTTTCTTATTTTGATGTTTCAATAACAACCTAATCTTTTAAATTCCAGTGAGGGAGAACGAGGAATATATTACATTGTCATGTTTCAAAATAGATTCACCCTTCCAAAACAGTTAATATTTAATAGGTTGATGTTATAATTTAGTTTATTAACTCTCTCAAATATTTTTTTGGCCAGCTCTTGATATAGATTTTTTTAAGTTAAAATCTCTGGGGGGTTGTTATACTTTAAGAATGATGGCCTGGCATTTATTACAACCCCACCTTTTAAATCTCTAGTGACTGGCTGACTAAATCTACAGCTTTGAAAACCACATAATGGGCCATTCAGTGAACAAAACAATGGAGAAATCTAGTCTGGAAGGTGTCACTGTATGCCCTATGCTCATCTTTTATTGCTGTCACTACCTTCCTAACATACTGAAGACTGCAGTAGTTTAAATGGAAATACATGCAAGGCTATTTTAACATCCAGAATGTTGTACAGCCACATTTCTGTTCAGATTTAAGAAAACAGTTCTTTAATTTTTCTTGTGTTTAAGTATTGGTTCATCTGTAATACTCTACTATTATCTGCAGTTTGCCTTATTGGCTTCAACCCCTTTTAAAAACACAGGTGCTGTTGTTCGCTTGGAGCATGGATGAGAAAAGGCTGTTCCTATAGTTTATAATAAGATTATATTGGAATGAAGTGTCTGCATGACAAATTCAAATTATGGACAGATGGATAAGACAGACAAATAGATGTATAGGGTAGAGATCCAGTCCCAGATGACGTATATTGAATCAATATTAAAGTAACTGTGTTAAACCACAAGGCTTTTACACTGTGTATGTTGACAGGATTTATCAGGTGGAGAAAGAAAGTGAACTTTTTCCAAAGCAAGGTAATAGGGAATTTTTTTTTCAGTTATGACCTCAGTAAGCCAAAGACATTGGTATCCCAAGATGGAAAACATTTGCTATTTAAGAATAAACAGTACAGGTACAGGTTTGCCAAGTTATCCTGTAAATCCAGAGTGAACAAGTTATAAACACTGGATGCAGAGAGGTTAAGGCAGAGAAAATCCTCTTGCTCCTAAAGCTGAGAGTAACTGCTATAATTGGCACTGGCTTTCCTCCTCCCACAGCTGTATGGCATTGGATGGAGGGTGTGGAAAGAGCTATCCCAAGACAAGCTGAGTTGCTTGGCACCCCTGTCAGAGGCATATACATTGCCTCATAATGACTCTGACACCACTACAAGCTCCTACCTACTTTGGGATGTGTCTCATTTAATCAGAAACTCCTGCTGCTGCAGTGATATTCATGGCAATAGTTCCTTAAGCATCTGTGGAGCTGGGGTCCTTTCACAGTAGGCATTGTACAAAGTAGTTGCAAATTATAGTCCCGGGGAATAACAGCCCACTCCTATTCCCCTCCAGGGGAACTCCATCTCTGGTGCCAATAAGAACTGTAGCATACCTTCCCATATCAATCCATGCATGTCCTTTGTAGTACAGCTCTCAGGTAGTAATGCATTGCCTGAGGCCTGTTCAAAGCCTGTGATGAGAAATAACGGGAACAGTGCCCATGCTAAGGTAAAACAACCAACCAAAGGGCAGGACAAGAAGCAGTCAGTATCTGAAGATGGGTTTAAATCATTGCCAGTATTTCTGCACTGACTTAATAAACCTGGGGAAGGGGTGGTTCATGAGCAAAGAATCAAACCCTGATTATCACATTTTTCTAGGGTTAAAATCAAAAACCAGCCACCTAAACAAAAAGTCCTGAGAAGCCATGGGTCTCAAGAACCAGTTTGCTGGATTTTGGGATGCACAAACAAAAATAATTATCCATCATCTTAAGCACACAAATCCAGCACTGGGCAAATTATTCCCTCTTTTCTTCTTTCTCATGAATGCAACCCAGATTTAAAAGCAGACACACATTGCTATTTGGGTACTTTGCAAACATCTGGTGATGACCAGATGCCTCTGTGGCAGTTAATCTATCTCACAGCTAGACTAATTCTAAAAAAATAAATATCCTCCATGGCTACTGGACTGTTGAACCCCTGAGGATCTGGGTAAGAGTGAGTAAAGTTCTTATTAAATTGCTTCCTGTGTTATTAGCTGACCATGCCTTACCAAAAGGACAGGTGTCCTGAGTCCTCCAGTCCTGTCTGAGTGAGGTACTTGATCTGTGCTTAAACTGTCAGGAGGTGCCACATCAGAGGGTACTTGGTGGTCTGAAAATCACTCCTGCTGTGCACTGTAGCATCATTGTAGTCCTGCTATGTTCATCCTTGTGCAGAGATAGGAAATAGTTGTGGATCTTGAAAAGCTAAAGGGTGACAAGCTCACTGGATGAAGGTAAATAATCTCCTGCAGGAGAAGTGGATTTCTGAAGCCAGATGGAGAGGACTATCAGTTTTGAAGAACCGAGCCTGGGGTGGGTGAGTATGAAGATCAGGCTATGAGAGCTAACTACCTACAGCTGCCAGGTTTGAGCATCTTCTCTGCATTACGTATCTTGAAGGGCTGGCTGGATTGGAGGAAGGTAGGTGCCCTAATACTATTACAACAGGGGCTTATCACCCACCAGCTTCTTACTCTTTTTGAAGTGCTGGGATCCTAGAGTATTGCTCAGATCTGGTTTTATTCTACCAAAGTAGAATTGATATAGAGAGGCTTTTGAGGCCTCATGTAATTTATGTCAGCCTAAGAGCTTGTATCATCTCCAACAAAGAAGCTCAGAGCTCCTCCAGGTGGTGTAAAGCCTGCACCTGACAGCAGATGAAATAAAAAGGCAGATGAGTATTTTGATGAGGTTGGAGAAAATGTTGAACTGCTGTTGATTTTGCCCAAGTGGCTTACTTGGGTTTTCATCTAGTCAAGAAGCACTTGAAAAGTCATGAACTCCCTTTTTCAAGGCTTCTCAAGTATGTGACAACACTGTCATACTATTTTTTGGCCCATTTCTTACTGGGGAAACTCTTCAGATACATTACTGCTAAATGAAGTACAACATACAGAGATGGAGACAAATCCAAGTATAACACAATATCACATGGGCCGGTGTAGATGACACTATATACAAGTACATGCGTGTCTTCTTTTTGTAGTGATTTCCAAACTATGGTGCCATGCGGCAGCTAGTTAGCCCAGGAACTGATAATCCTCAAATGCTGAGGTAGATAGAAGAGATTGTCATATAGCCATATTGATTGGAGAGGTTCTTTATGCCTTGTAAAATCTAAAATACCATGTTTCTCACTATGTCCTCTAATTAGCTTTCTATGGAGGGTTTTAACAATGTGAGAAGTAATCAGAAGTAAATATGGAGGTTTTCTCCATCTGCTCATATTTTAAAGCCACAGTTGGTCAAGCCCAGCAAACTGATTTTGCAATAGGTTTTGTTCTTTGCCATGTACAGCACAACTCATCTAAGTTTTGCAGGAAGAGGCAGCAAAATTGTCACAGTAGTGATCTCCAGACCCATTGTGCCCTGCAAGGCAATGAACAGCAGAGCAAACCCTGCCACTTCCAGAGTGTTTTCTGGCAAGGGGGACAGAGTTATCTCTGCAGTAGGAGGGGGTGGGGAGCTCTGGGTTGAGGACAGAGGAACATGCTAGGAGCAGGGATGGGGCTGCTGNTTATAAACTCTGCAATGATGTCCAAAGCGATCCTGACCTGGAGAAAAAGAGTATTTCCTGTCTTTAGTTCAGTGTCCTATCAAGTTAACTAGACTGGAAAGAAAGGCTTGTTTTAATGAATACTGGCTTACATTTCTGCCAAAGAAATGATAAGGACTTATAATGAAATGGCACATACTTAAGATCACCTTTTGAAAACACTTCAATTGCCTTTTCATTTAGCATTATTTTTCCAAAATTTTGAAAACTGGTGATGTTTGACAAACATGATGCTCTTGCCTGTGGAAGGGACACAGCCAAGTGGTTTTGTTTAGGAGGGAGCAAAGGGTGTTTTTCTCAGGAAAATTCTGAATGTTTACAAAATAATCAGCCCTGCTTACACAGCACATCTGCTCTTTCAGAGACTGGCAGAAATGCAGTCATAACAGAAATATTTTGGACCCAGAACCACTTGAAAAAAAAAAAAAAGAAAAAAAGTGCTCAGATCTGGTAACTGTCTCCACTTGTAAGAAAAAAGTTTCCTGACATAACCGACTCATCCCATAACACAAGCTCCACTCCAGTCCACAGAATGGGGCAATCTGCTGGGAATAGGAGAGCCTTCAGAAACCTTTTGTGGAGATTTTCCAAGCAGTGTGAAGAAGAGACCAGGTAGACAAAAGGGAATGAAAAATATTTTCAAGGAGCCCCTGGAAAGCTGGGCACTGTCAGCTTTAGGTGTGTTGTCAGTTTCTGAGGTGTTTTTTTCCTGGGCTGGGCAACATGAGCATAAGAAAAGCACTACTGCCATTTAAATAACAGGTGTAACTTCTAATTGCTCTGAAACATCTCTGGTTTCCAAAGGACCACGGTAGCAATATACTTTCTGTACTCCTCAAGAAGCTGTCTTTGTATCTGATGATAAATTCTTCCTCTATTTCTTTCTTTAACAGCTCCATTGCTGCACCTCCTCTCTTTTTTGAGTCCATAGGCCAAAGTACTTTTAAGTCACACCAGTGGTCTTTAACATTTCCCACCAGAGCACAATCAGACTCCAGTGAGTTTAAACCCAGGGTTCTGCAAGCATGTGAGAAGTGTGAACTGCTTGCTGTTCCTGTGGACCAAAAGTCCCTGCAAAATTCATCACTAAGTCCATGGACCAGTGCTAAACACTTATTTGCCACCAGGTCATTTCTTAGTCTATATGGAGAAGAGTGACTGGGGTCCTGTATGATCTCCCAGAAGAGGTCTGATCTGGGGAGGACAGAGATTCCTGCTCAGTCAGAACAGCAGTTGCTGAGGGAATCAAGCAACTTAAAATGTCCCTAAACTCCTCACCTGACAACCTAACTTGCATCCTTCTGCAAGTCACACTGTTACCCAAACCTCTCTGATATGAAAGCGTCATCCAGATCGTGGACCAGAGCCCTGCAGTGAATGGTGCACATTCTAGGCATAGACATCAAAGTTCAGTAGGTAGCTAGATCAGTGCTTGGGTGAACGGGAACTTTTCTGGAAACAGCTCAGAAAAAAAATTGTCTTTAATCTGATTCTCAGTCAGGAAGACACTCTGTCCCTCAGAAGATGTTGTGACATGTTGCAGCACTCCCAGCACTCCCTGTGCACCCTCAGAGGCACTTGAAGACCTCACCAGCAGTCATGGGGAAGGCAGTGCTCTCAAGTGTAGCATGAACCTTGCCCATGTGTTTTGGGTTGATTTTTGTGTTTTGGTTGGTTTGGTTGGTTGGTTGTTTTTTTGTTTGTTTTTTCCCTTGTGCTATCTGGGAAGTGATCTCTCTTTTCAATTTCCCTGGAGTGATCATTACTAGAAGCAGGGAGGCAAATTGGATAGTCAGTGGAGCAAAGTAGAGACAAGGGCTAGGGCCACTGCTTTTATCTCCTTGGAGGAATTCTACTGTGCAAAAATGTATGAAATGAGTGGATTTCAGCCACCTGTTTGTGAGGGTTTAGAATGCTGTGAGACTGACCACATCTTTGGAGGAACAGCCATGCAAACATGAGGCTTGGTCTCACCGAGGTACACTGGGGGGCAGTGGCTGGC
>VWZY01006564.1:2576-15475 GCA_013399075.1 Chloroceryle aenea | reverse complement strand
AAGTGTCTGTCAGGTTAGAACACTAATGAATTAGAATTCACCTAGAATAGTGAATTAAATGAGATACATAATCTGAGGTGTTTTTTCTATGATAAGTAATTTATTTTCATTTATATTAATTTCTCTACATGAATAACTAAAAAATGCATTAAACTGTTAAATCTAAATAATCCCCAGTTGATTTGTTGCAGAATAGAAATGCTGAATGAATATATATACAATCTACCCATGTATTTATATACCTACCTATGTACCTGCCTTCCAACCTATGTGCATATGTATAAAAAAACCCACTTGANTTTATATTTGTAAAAAAAATAATCTAGGGGAAGTACTTTCCAACATCAGAGGTTAAAAATTAGTTATGTTTTGCAAAGAAAAAACACTACTTGAGTTTTTCAGTGCAGCAAGTAGAAAATCTGTGGTCATACAAGGCTATTCTATGGTTTGTTGCATATTGTTTTTATTTAGAAAGTTATATTCTATTGCATACCAGTGGAGCTATTCTGATTTATACTTACAGAAATATGTGTCATGTACATTTTTTTTTTCTTCTTTTGCTAGAAAAGGCAAGAAATACCTTCTTCTCTTTAAAGAAATACCATGGGTTATTCAACAAATTCCAAAAGTGAGTAAAACCAGACCCCATATTTAATTAATGAGTTCTGACTTAATGTGATCATTATAGGTGGATGTCATTCACCTAGAAGCTATCTTCTAACCTAGTAACCCTAGGAAGAATGAGATGGCATGACAATTTTTTTTGGAGACTGGGGTATACCAATAGGCCTCTTATCTTTTTTTTTTTTTTCCCTTCAGAAATGTGATAGAATGTAACATCTTGGAATAATAAAAGCACCCATCTCTTTTGTATTAAAGCTATTAGTTTCAACTGAGTAAAAAGGATTAGTTTCTGACTAACTTTTCTGACTAAAAGCTGATGTTCATACTTACTGTCACACCCACTCAAATATTAGCAACTGTGTATCTCCAGAAGGCAAAAGTTTTGTTGAAATCCTATGGATAGTGTGGAAAAAATCTGTGTTATGTGAACTATGTCTTGAACCACTTTATCCCTATACATTTCAGTTGTTTCAGTCCTTTGATTTAAATTCACTTATATAAGGTTCTTTTCACTGGATTGCAAATTTGTTTTTTGAATTTGGTTACAGGTTAATACGTAGGTCTTAAAGAAGTGATTTCCAGTTCTAGGTGACCTCAGAGGAGCTGTTTGGAGTTCGTTTCAGTTCCCATTGCATTTAATGACATAAACTCTTCTTGACTCTTGCAGTAGGATCTAGCCTAGGATACAGTAGGATCCAGTTCTTCCATCTATTATTTCAAATTAGCACTACATGGCCTTACTCTCTATTACAGTCAATCAGAGGTAATGATGAGTATTTGGTCAATGTAATAGTGACCTAATTAAGATGTATTATGGTGATTTAAAAGTTATACAGATGTTTTCTTCCTCCTCTTCATTGTAGTGAATATCCACTCAGCTGAACTGTAGCATGAGAAGTAGAGCTGACAGACACATAGAAGAAAAAAGTGTTTCATATGTAACCACAACATAGATATGGGAATAAAAATATTACACAATGTGCTGAATCTCCAAGTCAGACAGCACTGGGAAGGGTACAAATCATAGTCTTAAAACTCATTTCCTGAGGTGATATAAATGGGACCAGTGTTTTCAAGATGACTCTAGCTTTATGTTGATATAATTCAGTGGAGAATTGGAGTAACACCTAAGGATGAACTTTCTTCTGAGGCTCAGCATGTATGAAGTCTAACAGCAAACTGACACTTGGTTTTACAGAAAATAGTGTCTTGACAGCTTACTAAACAGCTGTACTCATTGTATTAGGTGTTATGATAACTCAGAACAAAAAGAAAAAAATCTGTTATGAAGGGTTTGCAAGACAAACATAAGACAGCAGCAGAAAAGATGTGGAACAAAAATGCTCACTAGATTATAAAACTGGGGTTGGCAGAACTCCAAAGTATAATACTACATGCTTTCTCAAGCAGTTATTTCCACAAACAGCTCTCCCGAGTACTCCTTTTTTCCTAACGTGACAGATTTTGCACAATCATTTTGCAGCTTTTTTGGTTTTAGATTTTAAGTGCATGACAGCTGAACAGGTGAAGGAATCACAGTCTCCTCTTGCATGGGTGGGATATGTGATTGCACAAGTATGTGTCTCAGCCTGAGTGAATTCTGAATCCATGAACCCTTCCTGTGGATCTTGTGAAGCTTCTCAAATACTCAAAGAGATTTACTCACATGTAAATGGAGTAGAGGGAATTCCAATTACAAGGATTCCATCAGCAGGGCCAGAATTTTTAACTTCCCTTATTTTTAAGCTACTGCCTGAGCCACATCTAAAGAAAAACTACACTGAAAGCACGCAAAAAAAAGATCAGACAGCATAACACAGCACAAAGCATAGGTAGCTAACTACCTACCATGAATCTCTTAAATTTTATCACTCCCCAGCCCACCATGGTGTGCAGAAAGCGTGGCCACCGAGAGCAAGTGGAGCTGCCTCATCTGCGGTGGAGATCAAGAGGACATCACCTACATGTCACCCTACCTCCACCAGTACTGTGTAGGCTGTGCTCTGCACTAGGCATAGAAGAAGCCAGACTGGCCCTCTGGGTTTGTCAGTGACAACTGGTGTCTCGTTCTCAGCTGAGTCAGACAATGATTATTTGATGTTTGACATCCCAGGCTGAAGATAGCCAGGATGAGGCCACTGTGATCTCGGAGCTCTTGCGTGGCAATTCTTTGTCATTCAATGTCCTAGGTCTGCAGAGCCATTGGCTGAACACAGACAGTAAAAAAGAGGCCACCTTCTTCTCGAAATCATATTCTTACATTGTTGCTGCCCTCAGCCGTGCAGAACCATTGGATGAAGTCATTGAGGATAAGCAGGAGGGGGCTGCATTGCAGGTGGGTGCTCAGGGCTCTGGTGGGTGGCTTCTCTCTGGAGGTCTGGGCAGACTTTTTCAGTAGCAGGTCATATAACACGGACCACTGCTGCCACGGCAGCAGTGTGAGCTCTGGGAGACCTGCAGCTATGAATGGCAGGAGGCGGCCATGGTGCAGAGGTGCCCTGTGGTATACCCGCGCAGGAGGGGGCTGGGCGAGGAGCGTCCGCTCGCCACTGCCACGAGCCTGCGCGCAGTGAGGGTCTCCAGATGGGCCAACCCAGTTTCCCCTGAGGAATCTGCAATACATGGTCACAGTTGCAGGGACAGACCTGCACTTTGCATGGCAACATTGCTCATGCAGTTT
The DNA here is from genome assembly GCA_013399075.1 of Chloroceryle aenea. Classification (NCBI taxonomy): domain Eukaryota; kingdom Metazoa; phylum Chordata; class Aves; order Coraciiformes; family Cerylidae; genus Chloroceryle; species Chloroceryle aenea. The sequence continues at coordinate 12,171 of VWZY01006564.1, read as the reverse complement.
CCACTGGCACTTCAGCACTGGTTCAGGTTGTTGATAAGCCCTCCTGTGCTCATGCCTACCTGTGTGCATACAGATGTGCAAATTCACAACAAAATGAAATTCTGATGGGTTGTACACAATCCTTTTTTGTTCTACTAAGGTTGTTTTGTTTTGTTTTGTTTTTCAGACTAGTATATCTCCAGCTATGGACAGTTCAAATACATTCCTAGATGTGATGCCTTTAAAAATATTATTAATTTGGTATGACCTTTGTTGCCTTTATTACTAATTACTACCTGCATGGCAATTAAATTACATTTATTTTATTTCTTAATATGATTTTCTCTGTAATGATATATTTACTGTGGGGACAAGCCTGTTACCTCTTACATGATTAAATTCAAGCGGTGCTATCAAAGTTACATTATAAAGTCTTAATTAATTGTTAAGAATTACAGAATTCTACTGAAATCTCTTTGTAATTTTCAGGCTATCAGCAGAGAACTGTTTGCCTGCTGGTGTTTTGGCTTGATTTTCACATATCCTAGAGCCCCTCTGTGTTACTTGGATGGGAAGAGCTTCAGCCTAGAAATTTTTTATGTAGTAATTTATGTTGTGGAAATTTAGGGAAGTTTGTTATAAAAAAAAGTATTGCTTCAAATGTCTCACTAATGTCTTAAACTGGTCTTATTTGTTGAAAGTGTACCTTAAGGTGCAGGGACTTCCTTAAGGCATACATTTAAAGATACCTTTTCTAAAGTGTACACTGCTATCTGAACTGATAAAACTCTGTTTATCTCATAAGAGGAGAACTTTAAATTAGAGCATTTATCAGAGAGATGAACCCTGTCCAGTTTTCTTGGACTGAATGATGATCCTTAAATATTAAGATTATATTTTGAATATTCAGGTTTTTAAGTCATTCTTCGGGATGATCCTAGAAAAGATCCATCTAGATGATATATTTCTGTCATAACATCACACTATTTCTGCCGCTTTTTTGTGCCTGCCATCTACTCTGTAACTTCCAAGATCTTTGGCTAGTATCCACTTTCTTCTAAGATGTATGCAATGAAAGCTTCTTCTGGGTTATATTGTTACTGCCATTAAAGGTAGGAACAGTGTAAGCTCTTTGCCAACTCTTATAGTTACCCCTCACTTCTCATTGCATTATAATTTTTAAATGAATGGCATCTTTTTCTTCTTGGGTTACACTCCTGTCAGGACAATATTTTAGCTTTCAGAGGGATCATTTGTACTCACAAATTTAAGTATCCTTGATAGCCAGTAAAACATGGTGGTTGACATTCACTAGTTCCTAAGAAACATGGTGAACTCAGCTCTCCAATCTTCAATCCACAAACATATTGATGTCACCCAAAATAAATATGTAAGAGTAAGAAGACTGCAATAGAAACATTGGGAGGGGGATGAAGTTAGTGCAGTGTGTAGGTCTAGGCATGAGACTTCTCCTAGTTCTCCCACTGTATCTGTATACTTTGGCTTCCCCCGCTGTAAAACAAGTACAGTTTCAAAGTATTTCTGCAGAAATCATAATTCACATGTAACATTTTCATTGCACAGTGTAAGACAGTGATTAAGTGGTTACTTTCTGGAATAAAGTGTCTATACTACAGTTGTTATTTTCCCATGTAGCAAAATTTTTAGGAGGCAAAAAGTGCATCCTTAGCAAGTGTGTGAGAGAGTATCAGCTTTCAATGCAGAGGCCATGCAAAGAATATGGTTGTTTAATGGAATGAGTTCATTCTTTAATGGAAAGTAGTGCTTTTCAGAGAAACTATCACATATAATTTGGCGCAATTGAACTTTGTCTTTAACCTTTTACTATGATTTATGTGATTAGGTCACCAGAGGAAGTGTTTTTGGAAAGCATGATTAAAGACTTTAAGGGAATAATTCCTATCTTCAAGCACCTTGTGTAACTGCACTTTTCAAGTGTTTGTCCTTCCTCATCAGCCTGTCTGCACTGAAATGTGTAAACGTGTCCTTTGAAATGTTGGGGGTTATATATAGATCTATAAACAGGTGAGAACCACTGATTCTGAAAATAATTTTTTATTATACTGACACCCCATTTCTTCAGTTTTTACTGCATAATTTGATTTGCAATAGCTGCATAGCACATTCCCACTCATTGTAAAGCATAGCATAATATAATTTCTGTGCCATTTATCTGCTGGAATTTACCATTTAAAAACTAGCATCTGAAGTTATAGCAAGCAGATAATGCCTGAAGAAACAGACACCAAGGCACAGTTCTGAAATATGTAATTTTTGATTCAGCTCAAATTCTCTGCTTAATACCTTTACCACTGTAATGAATCTACATTTCTGAGAATGATGCTATGCTGTCCAAGCACGTCCTACCCTGTTTGACTTCTAGTATCAATGCCAATAGGCAGTGAGAGCTGCAAGCTATTTCAGTGGTGAGCAGGTTGTGACCCATCAAAGTTCACTATCTCACTGAATAGTGATTAACATTTAAAATGTATGCAAACTAGTCTCCTAATTAAAGTTCAATAATGTGAGGCTTTGAACCTGTTCATTGCCTCTGGAAATAATCAGAGAAGAGAAGCAAGGTGCTTAGCAGCAGAAGTCATTATCGTAAAAGGTGAAATTAATCACATCTCTATTCCACATCTTCACCATGTTGGTGAGTCAGAAACACATCACAAAATATTGGTGTGTACTGGGAATATACAAATTCCCCTGGGTTGCTGAAGCTTGTTTCCATCTAGTACCTGGAATCTGTCCTTACAACTAAGGGATCTGGTTGCATCTCTGTTGTTAGGTTTGTGTTTAAACATCAAAGCAAAGCTAATCTATCTCTGCAATTTGAATAGCATGTCATTGTTGAACTTCAGTGAGTTAGCTAATAATTTTAATATTAGATCTATAAAGGGAGTTTATCAACTCAAGTTTAATCCCTGAGACCTCGACTCTAATCTAGGATATTTTGCATGCTTATCTGTACTTCTTTACAGGAGTCCTATCTAGCTATACTCTTCCTCTCTTTCAATACCTCTCTGCATGCAGCCAACGTCACATAAAATTTCTTCTGCTGCTAATGTTGGGGAAGGAGTATTAGTGTGGTGGAATGTATTTGCAAGAAATGGAGGAAGGTGCATAGAGCTATTTTTAAAATGCCTATTATGTAGTGCAAATTCCTGTCATTAGTATCTTTTAATTTTATCTCAGAGAGATTGCCAAGAACCTTATTTTCTTTTGTGTCTGTGCATGTATACTGAGATAAAAAATAGCTTAAAAATCACAGCCTGAAGTTGAATTCTTCACCATATGGTATGGCAGAAATTGGGCCATACCATCACTTAAAGGCACATGCTTTGATTCATCCCTTGCATTGGAAAAAAATTTGCCTTGTTTCTATGTCACATTGCTTCTCTATGAAGCTTAGGAAGAACACTTTTCTGCATGGCACTGAGGATTGTTGCTACCCAATTAAGTCAATAGCATCTGGGTATATTTAGCAGTTAGAGAAAATGAATGTTTTTTTTATTCTTGTCGCATTTGACTATATTTTTCCTCCTGTTACAATTCCTCCAAGACATTATCTTACTATCCCTTCGCAAAATATCTACATGGCTAAATGGCTTTTATTCTCATCTTCTCTGGAAACAACTGAATACTTGAGAGGAAGAAGCGTGAAGACATACATTTAATCTCCTTGCTCCTTTCTTATTGATATGTTCATGTAAAGGATCTGAAAGGTCCCATGAGACAGTTCAACAAAGGAAAGGAGTATGGGCTTAGTGCCCTGACTAATACACCTTCACTCTGTAAATCACTGCAGTTTAAATGCCAGTAGTAGAAGAATTGGTGATAGCCTTGCTCTTTTCATGGAGTGCACTTCAAGAATGTAATGTATTTATCCATAAGCCACTTTGAGATAACACGTTTGTGGAGTATTAAATATCATATATCAGGAGCCCTCATAAAACATTCTCCATGCTTATTATGATTGTTACAGTAAAAGAAAGTGTCAGGAGCAAAAGTTTATTCTGCAATCCACACAACACTGTACAGAACAAAAGGACTATGAATATCTCCTCAGATAACCTTTTGTAAGACCAGTGTTTAAGAGACCAGTTTTCTAACTTAAGATCATAGGATTTTATTTACTCACTATTTTTGTTTTCATAGTGCTCAGTCTGGATAGAATTTCTCCCAGTCTTTGCCTCCAGAGTGCTTACTTTGAGAAAGATGGAAAGGTTGTATGTGGGAAACTATGACAGTAGGACCCCTTAAAAGTGTCACCAGCTCAGGAATCCACAAAGGACAGAATTTGTTTTCAAAAAGATCTTTTAAGTCAGTTTTCTCACAAACAATTATACTGAACTTTAAATTTTGCACTTTAACAATCACTCTTTAAAGCAACAAGTCCAGGTTCATCATCACCCATTTATTCTTTGCGAACAAGATTATCTGTCAAAAGTTCCTGCTGAGTACATGATCCTCAAGGTTAATAATTAATCTGCTGCAGTGTAGGAGCACCAGTCAGTCAGTGAAGTACAGGACTCCAGGAATTATCATCATCAGGGTGGTTTTTAATTTGTTTCCTTTAAGAACACCAGTTCTGAAAGTTTATCTTTCAATTCTGCTTGTACAGATTTCAAGCAAGAGACCCATGGGAATCTGGCGTGGTCTGTGTGCTGTCACCAAGCATGGCAGGTTGGAGACTACGTCCTCCTTTGCCCCTGCTTGGGATCATGCCTGCAGGACTTTACTGACTTAAACAGATGGTAGGCTTTCAACTTCTTGAAATCAAGCATAATAAAGACCTCCTGGACAACACATACATACTACTCATGTCAGGGACACAAATCTCTTCAGCTTGTCCAGTGAGATTGACAGCAGATGCCAAATACAGGACATCTTGCTAATGAGACTGACCACCAGCTAAGTTTTTCAAGCAATTTCTTTACTATGAAAGCCATCCCTATGGCAACCAACTTCTGTGCCAAGGATCACGTGTCTGCTGACAGCTAAATTTTGATTGCCTCTTAACCAAGAATGATGCGAAAGGGAGGTGATCTTCTATTTGGTGCTCATTCATGGTAAGTGGTGCAGTAATTCTTCCCTCCTAATGCACAAAATGCATAAAAAATGCTAAAATGTCTCAGATCATTGCTCTATTACAGTTTTTTCATGGCTACAACTTGTTATCTAAATAACAGCCTTTGCAAGCAATCACTAATTATGGTGTGTTTCCCTATTAATAGTTTTTTTTTCTCATATTTTCAGCAAATGTTGTGTACTGAGGGACTAAGCCAAATCCATCACTGAGTGTGACACTGTAAACTTGTTATCTTACAGAATGAGATCACTTAATCATAGAGTCCAGTGCCTTGTCTTCCGTTTTCTTTCTCCAAACTATTTGCCATTGTGGGTGAGTTGGCTCCTGTGAGTTGACTCTACAGTGATGGATACAGATGGTGACAGAACAAAACATGTCCTACTGCCGTTAATATTAGCAATGTTTTTCAGGTGTTCCTCCCACAGCCCGCTTCTCTTGGAATCATTTGCCTGTGCAGCAATGTCATGGTTTAGGGTCAGGGCAGCCCATTAGACCTATAACAGATGCTCTCTGTTAATCCCCCCTCCCTCCCCAAGGGGGAAGAAAAAGGCAATAAAGGAGAGAGACTTAGTGATTAGAAAAGAAAGCTTAAACAGCTATAATGAAATTAATAAAATACAAATGGAATATATACAAATATATACAAAACCCATATAGAAAGCAACCCTTCACCTCTTGATGGTAATTATGTCACTCACCACTGATGCTGTGGAGCAGGCACAGNCTGCAGGTGCTGCCTTTTACTTTCTGCACCCCTCAGTGTGATACATGAGATCCAGCAATGGCCTTGGTCTGCACACCAATCCTTGCTACTCTAAATGTGGGGTGTTATCCCTGCTAGCGGCAGACACTGTCTGTGAAAAGAGGATGCTAAGTTCAGAAAGAGCAGTTACCTAGAAGAGACTGAGGTCAAAATAAAATCACTGAACAGAATTTGGTCTGTTCTTACTCAAACCAGGACAGGCAGACTGTCTGAACTGAATTGCTGCTCAATAGGCACATACATGTTCTTTCCTTACCCAGGCTCCAGACTTCAGTGTTTGGCAGTCTTTAGATGGTCACAATTGTGGAAAATGTGTGATCCAAAGGCTCACTATTATCACAGACTCTTGCTGTCCATATATTGAGATAATTCAGAAGTGTGGTGAAAAGGGAGATCTATTTCCTTCAGCATTGTTTTGTCAGGTTTAGAAGAAAATTTTGAATTTTAATATTCATAAATTAAATTACCTCATTTGGCTACCACAACCTTACAACCTTTTATTATTTCGTTTGGCAACTAATTCTTACACGCTCACCCATGTAACTTTCATCATGAAATTGTTCGTTTTGCTTTCCGAAAGAGGATTCATACAATACACATTTATTGCTCAGAAAGGATATGGAATAGCTATAGCAGGAACAAGAGCCTTGGTCTCACCTCCTAGAGTCTACCTATCCATCCCAGTTGCCATGTTATGTGAGCAATTGACAAGGATGCTTCAAAGATTGCAAGGTCCTTCTAGTCAGCAGCAATGGGTGAAAAGGACTGTATGTGTCAAAAAGAATCAGAGACTTTCAAATGAATAACAGTCCTTCAAATTACCTGTCTCTCCTGCTGGCCCCGTGAGGCTTCATGGCAGAGAGCTCTCCTATTAGGCTGCTCAGGCAACAAGAAGGTTGTGTACAGATTACAGAAAACTGTAATTTTCTGATCCGAGTCTTTAGATCTAGGAGATAGTGCCATATACCACACATAAAGTTTGTATCATTAACAATTAAATTTTTTAAGTATGATTATTAAGACATAGGCCGTGGCAGTGTATCTGCCTGAAGATGAACAACTATATCTTAGAGAACAATTCAATAAGCAATGTTCCAATATTATTACTATTTGGATCAAACAGTGGGAGAAAGAAATTTCATTGCTTCAAGCATATTCAGTTAGTTGTTGGCCTAGGGAAAATCAGATATAGATAAATTAATATTTTTGGTGAACTTTTAATAGGTATCTCTGTCTTTGGATACTCAAAGGATGCAGATATGCATAGTATGAAAAAGATCTGTAGTATTATTACTGAATTTGAATGGCATCTTCAGCACAGCATAAGAAACAAATGTAGAGACCATTGCTGTTCAGAAATACTAAAGTTTTGTTTGTTCACTTTGGTGGTGGTGGTGCTAGTTTTGACGCTTTTTTTTCCCCCTTTTTTTCTCTTTCCTGGTTTTTTTTTTTTTTTCCCTTCAGAACAGCATGTACATTACAACTCATGTATCTAAGAGTCATAAAAAGTCTAAATTTGTACTGTGGCAGTGATTCCCATTCCTTGATGCTAGGTATTTACAACAAAATAAAGCAAGAAACATTGCTTTTAGCTCATGCATATATTTAAATAATGCCCCCCAGACCCAACTGAGAACGAGCTTCTTCCCTCATACATGAGGCCTTGAACTTGGAATATCTATCCCAAGAGGATGTGGCTGAGAATAGGTACCTATAGTGGGTTCCTATTCAGATGATGTGTGTTGACCATTTTTGCTGAAATTTTCATTTTAAAAGAGGGAAATACAAAATGGAAGGCCCCTGAACTGACAACTACTTAACTATAAGATATTGAGAAAATGATGGAGACAGATGACCAGATTTAGTGAAAACAAACCTCACCATTAAAAACTAATTAAACATTTGCATTTCAGAGGTGAGTTTCATGCAAAAGTTTGGGGAGCAGCAGGTTGACAGTGAAGATTATTGACTGTAATTTGCTGAATGTTTCTAAGTAAGCTATGCTCAATATATGGAGGATTTACTCTGCTCTGCGTAGTTGCTTTATTATTCTTTTAAAGTGAATAATTTATAATTGTTCTCAGAGATCTTTGTCAGCCACTTATCTCCTTCAGCTGGACGTGTGATGTAGAGGGAGAAAATGAACTGCTGTTTAATATTACAAGAATTAATCAGACCAGAACAGCGGGAGAATAATTACTGTCTTAATGTTTAAATATTTTACATTTGGCAACAAAACTCCATCCTAAAATATATGGAATGTAACCTTTATCCCTTATTTGAAGACTAAAAAACATTGGTGACACAGTGATCTATAATATATTACTGCATATTGTAATTTTAGTTGTTGATAACTAAACAGAACTGTTTGTTTTACCAGAAAAAGTTCCTTGTTGTCTAAAAAGTTCTTCCTCACAGATATGCTGTGGTATTATCAAAACTTTTGTCTATCACATGGGCTATATTCTTTACAGCTTTGGCCCACTATTACTCGGGACCAACTAAAGTATCCTTTTATGGATTTTACAAACTGAATGATAGCTATGCGTTTTCCATCACTACTTTAACTATGACAACAACAGAGAAACTGTAAAAATACTACACATATGCTGTTGGAATTAATATTGGTAATGCCTCCATTCTCCACACTTTCCTGCAATTCAGTCAGTCTTTTTCATCTCTCCATAACCCTGTAGAGTTAAAGAAGTTGAGCTAAAGAGAAGGAAGAGAGAAAATGAAGGAGAAAAAAAAATTATGGATATCAAAACATAACCCACAAATGTACTGCCTATTTATTGCTAGTTTTCCATAAACATTGTGTATTCTTTGGGGTGATAAATGATATATAAAAAGTATCACAGACCAATGCCTTCATGCATGTATTCCTCCAAGAATCCTCAGGTGATTGTGATGGTTAAGCATGTGTTATGCATATATTCATATGCACTGGGAACAACATACTTAAAGTATGGGAACAACATGCCACTGGGAACAACATACCACTTAAATCCATCCTGCTCTCATAGATTGAGCTTCACTGGACCGTGAGACTGGCTTTTATACTGTAGACCACCTGCCACCATGTTATGTGTTGCTGTCTTTAAATATTTCCCTGTGCTTGCTGTGGTTTTGGGTGTAATACAGTGCTCCACACTCTTCTCTTGTGGCGCATAGGCTACACTCTTCTGTATTACAAGTGTTTCAGAGGTAGAATCTTCCACTGAAATTAACTCACAAGTAGCCAGAATATCAAGAACTTCACAGACTTCAGTACTGCTGTATTAGTATCCAGTTTGCCTGAGTGGTACTTGTTCACTAGCTTGTGAAAGTCCCACTTTTCTTATCCATTTCATCCTCTGCCTTCCCTGGGAGTTTCAGCCTTGGAGGGCTTTTAGTTTTTTTCGTTGTAAACTTTTATATTTGCCTTCTGCCTACCAACATATGCTGCTCAGTGATCATGCAGAGCAAAGGAGTCCAGTATAAGCTGGCACCACTATTTGATTTCTACTGAGTCATTTGGTCTATCTGGACTTCAGCAAAGCCTTTGACACTGTCTCCCATAATATACTCCTGGAAAAGCTTGCAGCCCATGGCTTGGACAGGGGCACTCTGTGCTGGGTGAGGAACTGGCTGGAGGGCCGGGCCCAGAGAGTGTTGGTGAACGGGGCTGCATCCAGCTGGCGGCCGGTCACTAGTGGTGTCCCCCAGGGATCAGTGCTGGGCCCAGTCCTGTTTAA
>VWZY01006563.1:80457-122112 GCA_013399075.1 Chloroceryle aenea | reverse complement strand
AGGTCCTTTCCAGCTGAAATGATTCTATGTTTCTAACTGCTGAACAGCTCAAGGTCACAGGATGGGGATCATGGCATTTTAATCTGTATTAATTGCACCATGGCCCCTTCCAGAGTAAGTAATTTCTATTGCAGGAGAAAATGTGATTTTTAGGGAAATAAAACTTAATTGCCTTAAAGTAATATTTTGCCTTTGTTTGCATCAAGCTCTGATCAGTAAATGCTTGATCTTTGGAAGATCGTAACGAAACGAGCTTGTGATCTGTATGTCCCACTAATGAGGCAAAACACCATCATCAAAATTTTGTATTATTGCTCTGTGAAATACTCAGATTTAGTAAAAAACTGGATACATTCCACAGATGTGATGTGTAGGAGAGTGGGTGAGAACTGCCCAGGGTTGCATGCTAGGGGCAGCCTGGCACGGGCGGTGTCGGGGAGCCCACAGGGGCTGTGTGGCCAGCCAGGTCCAGACTCATCCAGAGCAGAGGGTGGCTAGGGGTTCCCGTGGGGAGGTTGCCCCATCTCCTCATCTTGCCCACAGCGCTGGCATGAGCATGTTCCTCCTGTATCACCAGAGACCGGCAGTGTCCCCTGGGCAGCTGGTGCTGAAGGTCCAGCTGGGCACGGAGCAGAGTCCTGGGGACTGGGAAGTGCTGAGTTTGGATTTTTGGTTTTACTTGCAAGTGCTTTCTGCCTCTCGCCGTGCCGTGTCTGATGGATGGTAGCTTATTGAGAACTAAGGCTGCCCTGTTGAGTCCATAGGGTATGAATAAGCTGAAAGGAGAACCCCAAGTCACTTCTTCCCTACATAGAAAGTAGAACTGAGGTTTCCATTTTGCTTTAAGCCCTTCCTGGTACGACAGCACATCCAGTACCACAGACGTGATTTTCAAAGGGAGCACAGTTCCTTCTCATTTGATTATAAAGTCTGGATGACTCACAGAGATGTCCTTTTTCCTACACCTTCCTCTAGGAGCCCTTTGGGTGGAAAGGGTCTGATTATCCTGCAAAATCACCCCTGTTATTTCCAGCTTTAAAAGCCTAAAGCAATGTGTGTCTGCCCCAGCCAGCACAGAGACACCTGAAAGTGCTTCTGCAGGACTCACGACTTACTAAATCCCATCAAGTGAAGGGCTCCTGCTGGCACTCTCCCAGGCACTGGCCCTTTCCCAGCGTTCACAGGGGGGTCTTGGGGTGACCGTGGCTGCAGGAGGGAAGTGGTCTGGGGCTGACCCTCCTCAGTCCTGGGGTTTGGTTCAGACTAAATAATAGAAGTTGTTCAGATGCAGCTGCACCAAAAGCTCGCTGCAAACAGCAAAATGAAGATGTAAACTCAAAACTGAGTTTAGTTAATCCCTTCTACAAAACAGGCCTGAAGAGATCTTTTACATTTCTGGAGCCCGTGTGTGTTGAAGTGATGTGACTTTACAAGAAAAGTCCATTATTTCCTATTTTAATATATGAATAATCTTTCAGGAGCTGATACAAACCCATTATAGGTTTAATGTCTTTCAGTGTTTCAATAGCTGATAGCTTCCTTTAGTTCTTTAAAGCTGAAATTTTTCTTGCCTGGTATCTGTTCAAATATTTCTTTAAATAATTCAGAGTCCTTTGGATGTCTGGATCTTAGTGTGAAAATAATGTCCCTTTTAAATTCCTCCTTTGTGCAGAGCCCAAAGCGCCCAGACTGTTGAAGCTGGAATCTCAAATCGAGTGGATGCTGTGATTCCTGTTGAAGAAGGAAGGAAGTAGGAGCTGCTTTTGTGCAAAATGGGTCCGCTGGTTTTAAATAGGTGGATGTTTCAAGCTGGAGTGCTTGTGGATGAGCACTGGAATGACTCGAAGCTGGGAGTTTTTGTGATATCCATGCAATTAAAGGGCAGCACGTATGGGTGTAGTCACCAGCAGCTCTGGGGTCCTGGCGTGTGGGCAGCTGGAGCAAAGTCAGGCATTTCCCACTGCCCAGTGCCCTGAGCTGGGTCTTGGAGCCATGTGGGGCAGACCCAGCGGGTCCCCAGCATGGCACGGGGGGGCTGCTTCACCACTTCAGTTATCTGGTGATAGAGAAAGTGGTTTGTGCTCCGTGTTCTTGTTGATAACTTCACAAGAATTGTCTGCAGAGTCACTTGGGGTAGTTTTGTTCTGGATGCATGGGCTGAGTCTCCACTGAAAGAGTTCCTCATTTCCTCTGTTGTGGCTGATGCAATTGGGGTCTTAGCAGCACCGTATGACAAAGGGATGTGGCCAGAGCAAGGCCGTTTATTAAGCCACGACCTAGTTCTGGGTATTGAATAGTCCACGACTCACTTGTACGTCGCTCTGCAGCTGCAAGGCTGCTCTGTTGAACATTTGCTGATTGTGATTTACGTCCTTGGAACCGCCCTGGCACGAGGTTATCCGGGATGCACGCGCTGCTCAGCGGTTTGGACGCAGGATAAGTTTTCCTGTTGTGGGTGATGTTACACAGCACTCTCCAAACTTCACCTCTAGGCTACGAGAGAGATGTTTCCTGGTTGAATCATCTTCACTTTGTGTCCTGCCTGTCGTATGCCTGGTCTCCCTGGGCGGCTGGCCCTTGTTATCAGTGTGGGATTAGCTGGCAGAGGGTTTTGATTAACGCAGGCAGCTCCTGCAGGGTAACATTTTCTGTTTCTGGATGCTGAGAGTCTGAGCCTTCAGAGTCACCCACTTTGATACAGTTGTTTGTTCTTTTCATTTTTAGTGTACAAAACAGGACTCCACTCATTAGGAGTTCGCGCAGCTAAAACTACCCTGTTCCTGAAGGGGAAGATCCTGTCATCTCTCTTTGTTGCATCTCTATTTAGTGTATTATAACCAATATTGTAACTTAAAAAATCCTCTGTGTTTAGGAAGGCTTGTGTTGGTTCAGAGATGTTCTGCCTCTCGTGCTGCTCTCTCACAAGGGGCTTGTTTCTAGCAGGCTTAGGGCTTCCTCTGTTGTCACAGCCTTCACTGCTTGCACCCTCGATACAATAGACTCAATGTTTTATAATCAGAAATCCTAGACTCTTCTACTGGACACACACAAACACCTTATTCCAGTTTTCTGTTGAAATCTGTATCATCATATCTGGAGTGCAAATGCAATGAGGTATCAGGATGGTTCTCTGAAGAATAATCTATGAATTTCTGTTCTTCCTGAAGTGTCTCAAAGCTTGGCAACTGTTTCCTCTGATGTTATTTATTTATTTTAATTATACATATCCCACTCTTTGCAGGCAGGGAGTCCCCTGGTTCCTCCCTAGGTCCTTTGGCACCACAGATGTGGCACTGGTGCTTCAAATCCACAGGGATCTCAAAATGTAACCTTGAAAGTGCTAAGAGTTGTCAACATGGTCAGTAAGAGCAGCAGTAGCAGGTACATAGGAAATGGATGAAATGGATTTCATACGAAGGAATGGATGAAATGGATTTCAGTGGCCGTTCTGGTGAAGTACCTCAGACTTAATAGATACAAAAAGATGCTCCAACACCACGCAGGCCTGTCAGAGTTGAACACTGCTGCCTTGGATGGTGGTTGTTACCATGCTGGCTCACGAGCTGTAGTTGTCTTGAGTTGGTTAAATCATGCTCTTTGTGAGTGGCAGAGTTACCTGAAGGAAATGTCAGTGAGATCTGCTCATCTTCCTCAGAAGAATATGCTCCATTTCCAGAAAAAGGGAATGAGACCCTTTTTGGAAAGTCTGGAACCAGCTGCTTCTTAGTGGCTGGCGTGTAAATCCTGTGTCAAGGTGTGTGCATCTCTGCAGGCTCCTCTCCCAGGGTGCAGAAGAAGGACCTGGTGTGTGGTGGGATATGCGTGTGGTCCGTGCTGAGCCCCGTGGCTGTGCTGAGAGATTCATCTCACACAACTCCTGCTTTTATTCAGCCAAGGTCGTTACTTTACACCCCTTAAAATGGCCACAAGTACGCGTCCTCCGTCGTTAAGGTCAGGCTAGAGCAGCAGTGGAAGAACATCTGCTGTGCAGGTAAAGGAAAAGAATACTTTTCTTACCAGGTAATAGGACTGTGCAGCCCCTGGGTTTGATAGAGAGAGCTTTGGGGATCCGAGTTGTGGCCAATACTTTGGGGAAATGAAGTTAGAGGGTTCAGTGGCTTTAAGCGTGGTTATTGCCACTCTGCCTGGGTGTGAAAATCCACCCTCTGTCGCACGCACTACCTGTATGAAGTGTATAAACAGGGGGGGGCATCTGCTTCCCATTTGCTGTTACATTTTGTTGTCTTTGCCATGGGCATTTAAAACTGAGATGTTCTAAAGAGCCCTGCATGAAATTTTAAAGAGACTGGACCTTTCATCTGCGCAACAGCAGGACACCAGATAGATGAACAAGAAAGAAAGAGAAATTGTTTTTGAAGCAATAGCAAAAAAAATAACAGTAGAAGCAATTATTTTATCAAAGGTTTATTTTCTTTCTTGTTTTTTAAAGACCTTTCCTCAGTTGAAGTTGGCTACCTTCTTATGTATGTTTGATTTGTGGTTTTCACAAGGTCCAAATGAAAAATGTCAGCTGGGAGATGTGTATTGTTAATGAGCAATCACAACAGCACCAGTGATTTCAGGGAATTTTGGTGCTCAGAGAATTGCAAAACTCTAGTCTTCCATCCTCAAACCCGGCAGACGTTTCTCTTTCGTATCTCAGCCTGTTCCTTGACTGTGGACAGACCTTTTCAAAGAGTAAGGATGGAGTTACTCTTTGTTTGTGATGCTCTTGCTTGTAGTGAAATAAATTGTATTCCTTGTGATAAGGAGCTAGATTATGATCCATCAATCCCCTCTTTCAGGCCATTAAGCAGCAATCCCCACTGACGTTGCCTTGGCTCGTGTTGGTGACCTGACTGAGAAGTTCAATACTGCATTGCTGGCTCCAGCTCCTTTCAACTCATCGCCCTTTCAGATTCGTTTTGCTTCTGCTGCCCGTTGCTCCTCACCCCACTCACTGGGAGGTGTTCCCCCTGGGGTGATGGAACCTGCTGCTGGAGCTGCAGCTGGACCCCACCGGTCGGCTGGGGTGGCACTGACTTGCTCAAGAACTGCTGGTGGAATAGCTTCAGATTTAATTTCGATGCTGTGCTGGTGGGAAGGAAAATAAAATTCCTCTTCTTGTACGTCTGCTGTATGACAAGCTGGGAACGGGCGGCGAGTATTGCTGGGTCCTCCCAGAACTGATCTGCAGCAGAAGAGAGGTTTAAGGACGGGCAAAGCCACCGGCTGGGAGCGCACAGTCACGGGGAGGACAGTAACCTATGGGGCTGGGACCCACGCCTGGGCTGCTCGTTACCTGGGTGCTGATAAAACGGTGGCTGTGGAGGAGCTGTGCTGTCCAGGAGATGCAGGAGGTGAGGTACCACGTTGGATGGCTTGTGTAAGGATGAGGAAAGCTGGAGAAATCTCAGATATGAATGAACGTCTCTCTATCCCTCAATTTCAAATCTCTGTACCTTGTATTAATTAAATAGGGCAAACGGGCAGAGGAGGGGTTTGCGCCGCCAGTAAATATTGGAGCTGGGATCTTGTTTGAATTAAGATGATGTCTGCTGGGTGAAAGAGATCTACAGAGATATATAAGGCCAAAGCTTCCAGCAGTCCATACTGTCCTTACTGAAAAGCATATTTATATCTTCCAGACTAGTAATTAATCACTCACTAGGATTTTTTGGGACGTGCATTCACAGATCTTTTTGTACTGCCAGGAACCACAAAGCATGGGCACAATTAAAACACTGATTTAATTTATTACGTGGAGGCATGGAATGGGAATGTTTTAAGCGATGTTGACAGGCCAGAATTTCAGAACCACCTATTTTTTTTTTAAAATAGAAAACAAATGGTGCTCTTTACAAAAATTAGATTACATTAATAGCAGCTTTCTAATACATTACCGAGAGAGAAAATGAAGCTTTGGCATTAATTAAGATGTGAAGAAATGGTATAATTTTTAAAGAGAATACATTTCAAAGTTCTGCATTTATAAAAATAAAAGATATTGCCTTTTGTTGAAATGCTCTTTAAAAGCACATGGCTCTTCTGAAAAATTAAAAGTCATCCCAAGTTTTTGTATTCTCATGATTCCCTCATTAATTTTCTCGGGAGCCCTTGCAGCATCTCCGGTGCTGTGGACACGCTGGTGGGGACTTGCAGAAATGAGCCCGTGACCGTGACCGGCCTGTGGGCAGCCGGGGGCACTGGGCAGGCCCGTCCACACGGGCTGCCCTCTGGGGCAAAAGAGCAGCGTTTGGTGCGCGTAGGTGCGTGAGACGTGGGCCACGTGCAGACCCGCAGCTGCCCGGGTCCCTGCGGGGTGTGCCTGAAGAAGGGTCCGCAGCGTTGGAGGACTTGCAGGGGCTGCTTCCTTCTGCGTGGGGTTGGGGTGTGCTCCTGCACGCCGAGAGCTTGCGAGGGCTCCTCGTGGCTTTGGAACCAGCTGAGAGGAACGTCCCAGAGTTCAGGGGCTGATCCCAGAGTTCAGGGGCTGACCCCAGAGTTCAGGGGCTGATCCGGTCACCCCGCCCTGTCCCGTGCAAATGCAGGGAAGCATCCAGCAATCTGAGCAAAACTCCTGTCTTGCTCCTGTTGTCTGTATGTTATTTAAAGAAAGCCATTTCTGCTTGTTAAGAAAAGTAAATTAAGAAATCCCAAAGCCTGTTGCACCAAAATCTTTCCAGCCAGAGGATGCTTTTTCTGCAGTAAAAGTGCCTGGGATGTTCACCAGTTTCCTCATGGTTACGACTTTTTGGTTTTATTTGTTTCTTCCCCTGCTTCAGATGTGAAACATCAAGGTGTAGGGTTATGCAGGAGATAAATGAATTGCAGCTTTAATTTGTTTGAATCCAATTGGAGCAACTGAAATATTTTAAACGAAGGATGTGCAGCCCCTGGGTTTGATGGATATAACTTGTAATGTTTTTGTGGTCTTGATGGTTTTAATGTTCTGGAAAATGACATTGTACCAAAACATCAAATGGGCTGAGGTCACGGCTTGGGGCAGGGCTGCACAGTGAGTGGTCACCAGCTTTGTGTCACCACCATCCATCATAAAAAGGCCTATTTGCTGTCTGGCCCTTTGGAAACTATGACAGTATATTCTGAACTCCATTCATCAAGATGCTGAACAGCCTGGATAAGGATGATTTATTTTCCTTCAAGAGTTCTTGATGATTTCCCCTCCCTCACAGATGCCTTCATGTGATGTCAGCAGTAGATGCCATTTCACCCTTGTTTCTCTATCCGGGTCCGTTGCACGTCGTCACGCCCCGTGGTCATGGGGGGCTGCCCTTGGCCGGTGTGCAGGCTGCTGGTGCTCCCAGTCTGCACTCTTCTCTGGGCTTCTGAGAGGTACTGCTCTCTGCCTGCAACAGGAGGAGGCAATTCTAGATAAGCTGCTCTTCCACGTTTCATGTGACACTGTGCCAGTGCCCTCCTTCCCCCGTCAAGAAGCTGGTACCACGTGTCATCCTCTTGATCTGAGAAGGAACAGAAATGTGCTTCCATTTGAGGTCATTGTTTTAAACTAATCGTGTGATCACTGCTTTGAGACATTATGATGTGTGTCTGTTGCAGAGACTTTCTCTTGGAGTAGTTTGTGCCTTCTAGCTTGACAAAGGGAAATCTGCTGGTGCAGCCCTTTCATGTAGGGGCTGGAGGATGCTCTGTAGGATTAGGGGTTGGATGAGCTCTCTTTGCCACTGCAAATGCCTCTGGAATATTGGCCATTTCTTGGGTACGTGGAGAAAGGCACTGAAAACAGATGCAGTGAAAATCAATGAGGATGATTAAATAAGTAGAAAATCTATCTTACGGTGACAGATACAAAAATAAAAGAAAATCCTTTCCTGTTATCAAAAAGGCACTGAAGAGGTGGCTTGAGCATGGTCAGTAAGTGCCTACACAGGCAAAAGAAATTTGAGAATAGAGAGCTCTTAAAAGTAGCAGGAAAAAAAAAATATAATGAGATTTAGTGAATTGAATTAAAGGTAGACAAAAATTTGACTGGAAATGATGTACGTGTTAATCAGGCAAGGTGATTAATCACTGGAACAGCTTAATGGCCGTTATGGTGGATATATTACAATTGAGATTGGATGATTTTCCAAAAGCTGCAGTTCAAGTGCAACTATTGAGCTTTAAACTGGAAGTAATACCGAAAATTCCAGTGGCCTGTATTATGCAAAGTGTCAGATCCAATCACCACACTACCTAGAGTCCTGTGAATTAACAAGGCGCGTTTGTTTCTGAATAGACATGACCTCTGATAATTTCCCACTTCGTGAATAATTCATCAGTCTGACCATCGGGTGGTTTTGATAGGACGTTTTATTCCATCTCTGTGAATTGTCTGAACGTGGGATTTCTCCAGCGGTGACCCAAGTATAGAAAATAAATGATCATGCAACGAGCTGTCAGGAAAAAAAAGATAATTTTAACAATCCTTGCTGCTTCTGCTTTTTTGTGCATCCCTGTCCCTTCTCCTCACTTTACACGCCTGGGGCACCTCGTGTCAAACGTGGTGCTAGGCAAGGCTGGAGTGTCAGTCCCAGCTCTCCGTGGGCTGCCTTTTGTGGATGCGCCGGCATTAGCGTTGCCTGGTTTATTGTTTGGTGTTTCCCGTGTCTCTCTACGTGCACCACGTCAGTCGAGTGCGAGAGAGCAGCGACGGGATAAATTGCCAGGAAGGGAAGGAAGCAGCAGAGGAGATAAAGGGGTTTCATTTTAATAAACTGCACACTACCGCGTGCTGGTGAAAACCCCTCCTCTCGCTGAAATATGATGCAATAGAGGGAGAATGCAATGAATTATGGTCACAAAGCTCTAACACCAAAGAGTGGCTGGACTGTCATCCTCAATCAGAGGCATACCTTTTGGAAATGACTTTGAAGGTTATCTTGGAATAGCTTTCCAAATTGACTTTACATTTCAAATGCAGAGGAATTGATGGATGGATGGAGAGGTAGTCAAGGAAATTAAATGTGGGTGACCGTCGGCGTGAGCAGGGATTTTTATACAGGGTAACACCTGACCGACTTATTTTTCTCAGAATGATTACATATTGCACCCAGAGTTCTGTAACAATGACAAACACCGTGGAGCTTTGTCTCTTCCAGACGAGATCTCCATCAGCCTGGCCCGGCAAACAAGATTCACCTGCTGGGAAACGGCTTCGTTCCATACCTTTCTCAGTGCTCAGAAAGCAGGATGCAGGTCTCCGTCGGGGTGCTGATGCTTGTCAGCCTGATTTCTGTTATTAGTGAAGGGATGGGAGTCACACCGTTTGATCCTCAGCATGCTTATTTTCCTCAGGAAGGTCTCACCAGGATACCTCTGCTTTAGGAGACGCTTCCACGTGAGATCTCTGTGGCACTAGCGAGCGTGCAGATGGGACGGCTCATTCTGGGTGAAATGGGAGCTCTCCGTTTCCAGGAGTGAGTGGTGGTAATGGGATCAGCAGAGGGCTTGCTGTTGCATCCCTCCTCGTGGTTCTCTGGGTTGTCAGACAGGCAGGACTCTGCTTATCCTGTGTGGGCACTGGTAGCAGGCCTGTGGTGACGGGGTTTTGTGCCCGGCTGCTGTGGCGGGGCAGCGGTCACTGGGCGTGTGGGGGGCTGTGCTGTGGCCCCTCTCATTTTTGTGCCATGCTGCCCTCTCCTCACACGTACAAATGGCCTGATCATGTCGTCCTTTACATCAGAAACCCAACAAACCAACTCCTAATTTTCTTTAATACCTACCAAAAAAAATGTAGTAGCTTCTGTTGTGTATATTGGTGTTTTCTCTTTTCTGAAACCAATTTATGCAGATACTCTTCACCTTGCTGGTATTTATTTCCCCTCCCCTTGCTCCTCTCTGTTTCCTCCCCTTTCCTATTTCAGATTTTCCCATTCACTTTCCAGTTCACAGAATCATAGAATCATTAAGGTTGGAGAAGACCTGTGAGATCATCAACTTCCTTTCTTTATGTACCTGATCCTACTGTAAGCACATAACCAACCCCATCTAGTAAGTGTATATTTTCTGTGTCAGAATCTATTGATATTTAGGTCAGGGACTTTTCTTTTCACATTCTGTTTATTTTTGTTCTGCCTCAAGGATGACCCCGTGTAGATTAGAACCCAGGTTCTGTCACTTGCAGCCGCCCACGTCCAGCCTGCGCGGGTCCGGCTGCGTGAACACGCTTACTGCAAGGGTTGAATTCAAGTCCAGCACGGGCCACGTGTTTGCCTCTGTTAAGGGCAGCACAGACTCGTTCTCCCCTGTGCTGTGCTGAGCGTGTGTCGTTCTCCCTGTCCCTTTGTCTCCCCGTTCCAAGCCCACCTCCAGCACTGCTGTTCAGCTCCTCGTGTCGGCCCCAGCCCGCTCCTCGCGGGCGCTGAGGTGAGACCAGGCTCGCTGAGGTGAACAGGAGCAGCTCACGGTGAATTCAGTTGCCCCAGGATTCCACTCTGGAAACGCTGGAGTTCGTGGAGCAGAAAATAACCAAAGGCTGTGGTAGTGCTGCCTTTGTGGTGACAGCACGGGCAGAGCTGATCGGGAGGGAGGAAGGGATGAAGTAATGATGCAGTAATTTACAGATTGATCAAATGTGATAATAAAGAGTAAAAAATTTTTAAAACTATAAAAATAATTGAGTTTTCAGAACAAATCTGTCTGCAGTTTGGGGCTGTTTAAGAGAACACATACAGAGATCTGTACACTGGAATTTGAAGTTCTCTTTCATTTATGAACTGACCAGATACCTTTGAAAAAAAACGTTTGAGAAACCACAAACAGATTTTCAAACCTGTTCCAGGACAAGGAAAATTTCGGTATGATTTACAGGATTCCTGGGGGAAATACTTCACAGTGCAAGTCTCTGTTTCTTCTGGGACTTTAAGAGGCATTTGTTATAGGCATTTCCGCGTTTTAAGAAGCAGGTATTATTCCCTGTACTGGTACCAAATGGTTTTGCCCTGAAATGGGAAGAGTTTTATTGCGCTGTTGATGTCAAGGTCAGGAGGCCAGGGGACACCTGTTTGTTTGGCTCTCGGTAAGAACTCTGTCCATTGACATCTTCTTAGATTTATTCACACACTGGAAATTGCAGATGACAGTTTCTTCGACTTTCTTTTGAGATTCATGGTTTGCAAAGTTTTTTTTCTTAATGAGCTGTTAATTCATAACAGTGTTCACTAGTGCTGTAAAATGGAAGTCTGCTGCTTTCCAAGCTGGTTTGCATTGTGCTGTAGTTTGCAATTTTTAAAAGAAAAGGATTTATTTTCTCCTGAGATTTCTTTTTCAGATCTCAAAACTTCCTAAGGAGAATTTTTTCTGTGGTTACCATTTGCAGAAATGTGTGCAGCATCTGCCTGTAAGTCACTGCTCGCGCATCGCTGCGTTTTCATCAAGGTGTGTGCAGGTTGGAGGCAGCACGAGGATGGCTGCAATAATTTTGTGGTGTTTGGCAAGTTGAGAGGGTGCCCGAAGAGCAGGGAAGGCTCTGCCCCACTCGTTCATGTAACGAAAGCTTTGGGTACAAGACGGTGGACTCTGGAGGACTGTGGGAAGCGAAGGGAGCTCAGTGGGCAGCTGTCGCTGCTGCCCTGGCGATAGCTCCCCGATGAGAGGGATGTTAAAGCTGCCGGTGTGCCGTGCAGAGCGCTGGGGACCGGCCTGTGTGCTGGCCCCCTCCCCTCGATTTGTCTGAGTTCGGGACATTTGAGTCATTTTAGGCAGAAACGACCCGTGGTTGAAAGTGAGCTCACTGGCTTTGTGCTGCTGGTCGTTCAGCATCAAGCGGGATCATGCGCAGGGTGGACAGACCGTACGGGAGCCGGAGCGCACGAGTCGCTGTGGCCGCGCGCGGTGCTGGAAGGGGTTTGGGGCTTGGCGGACGCCTGCGTGGCCCTTGCAGCCCCTGCTAGCAGCAGTCTCAGCTCTGAGATGCGGGATGGGGAAAGCACAACCGCAGGACAGGGAGCAACAGCGCCAGCCGGCAGCGGGAGGCGGCCCCGTCAGGCTGCTCAGAAGATGCTCAGGAAAACGGGGAGAGGTTGTGAAGAGCCATGAAATCGAAGACAAGGAGGCTGTGTCTGAGGAGGGGAGAAGAGGTGGCTAATGGAGGGCTGCGGAGATGTGTGATCCGCTCCGAGTGATGGATGGGGAAATTAGCTTGGCAGGAACACTCCAGCCAGGCTGTGAACAGAGCAAGAGTGCATTTGTCAAGGACAGAGGAGAGGATGCTGCTGTAATTGAGAAATGGCTCTCCAGACTAGGAATTTAAGGCAGCATTCCCCTTGAAATCCACTCTGGCTGTGTGGGATGCCCCTTACACTCAAAGTTCTCGGGTTTTGTCCCGTAAAAATGTATGAGGTTTAACTACAAAAGGCAACATGTGTCCCTTATGGACCTTTTGTTTGCTTTTAAGACATCCCTCTGCTGTATCCTGGCTGGGATGTTCTGAGACTCACGTGGTGATTTTTGGTGTTGGGTATTTTGTCACTGTAGGAGTCAAGTGGACAAATATTATTCACTGCTGCAAATATTCAACTAGCAAAGTCTGGCAAAATACCTCAGAGGAATGAGCTCTCCAGTCGCTCTCGGTATCAGGTACAGCAAAGAGCTATCACACTTCATCTGTCCATTTTCTCTGCTCAAGTGTTTGATTCCATTTTCTTTCTGAGCAATACTAAATGTCTAATAATTTCACAAGGT
The DNA here is from genome assembly GCA_013399075.1 of Chloroceryle aenea. Taxonomy (NCBI): domain Eukaryota; kingdom Metazoa; phylum Chordata; class Aves; order Coraciiformes; family Cerylidae; genus Chloroceryle; species Chloroceryle aenea. The sequence goes on along the minus strand of VWZY01006563.1, from coordinate 109,407 downwards.
AGGTTCTTCAGTGGTGGAGAGATAAAACTGAGATGAGAAGTTACTGCTCAAAGCAAGCACTGATTTGGCACCTGTATGTGGGGCCAAGCTGTAGCTGCTAGGACAGGCTGTGGGGTGAGAGCTTGGCGGTGGAGGCTTGAGGATCTTACTCTTACTGCTCACACCAGTGGCTGAAAAAGAAATGGTGGATGCCATCAGCAGGGAATGTCAGGAGGCGCAGTTGGCACACGTGGAGCAGGTGCCCGAGCCGGCCTCTGTCGCCAGCTTGGTTCTTCTGATAAAAGCTGGAAAGCAAGAGCAAAGTCGGGGCTGTACCTGGCGGGTGCTGCTCCCGTCCCTGCAGGGGGGCACCCGCACGACCAGGGGAGCGCGTGTCCAGACATCAAAGATGAATATAAATAGGAAAGAAGCCCGAGATAAAAAGGACCATAAGGCTGAAACAGTCCACGGAGATATTACATGTTTATAGTGGGGTCTGTGGGAATAATGGGTGTTTATAAATGAGTTCAAGGGGATAATGTGTATTGAAATATGAGTCCGGAGGGAGCGTACGTATTCAAAAACTATCTACTGTATATAGCATAATAATCCCAGTATTTCATAAACTCGTAGGAAAGTATTAAATAAAAATAAATTACAAATGTCTGTGGCTTGATTGCAAATCATTTCAGAAAAAAAGGGGAAAAAAAAAATCCTTTGCAAAATGTGGAAACCATCTTGTGTTAAACAGCACCAGGAAAAAAAATTATAATTGTAAAAAGTAAATGTCAGTTATAGTTATTACAGTGGCCATGTTGTTTCCAATAACAATTTGGCATTTTATTTAGTCTGTAACAATCTACAATTTAAATTTAAAATAAAGATTTTTCTTTTATTTCCCTCTGAAGTTGTGTGCCAAGCACAGCAGAGCAGAATGTAACATCTGTTGATGATTAAAACAAGCTTTCCTATGGGCCCTGAATACAAAGTAAACATGGATTTTATCCATAGTCAACAGCATTTACAAATGTAAAGGGAGGAAGCTACTGAGTTTTTGAAGAATGAGCTGTGAGAGAGGAAATATAAGTACGGGGACGGCAGATGGCGATAATTAGTTCCATATCGTGAAAGGCTTCGATTAAAAAATAACGCGGACAGAGTCCTGTATTATGCTGGTGGTTTATTAAAGCGCCCTTTCTTTGCCATGGTTCCCCCTGGTCCTGCAGCGCCGTTACCGGCCTGGGCCGGGTGCAGCTGGAGTCTGTGGGTGCTGGCACCTGGCGCTGAGCATGGCCCTCAACAGAGCTGTTTCCTCGCTCTGCCCCGCGTAGCGCTATAAACGCGGGGCTGGCAGCGGGCGAAACTTGGGGGGAATTTATGATATGGGCCTGTAGGCTCGTAATGCTGCCTTTTATTCTGCTTTAATTTAGATTTAGGGGCCAGGGTATCCCAGGTTAGAGGCTGTACCGTGGTGATGCCCCTCGTCTCCTAATTGTCCCTGTTTAATCATGCTCTGTGCGACTCCTGCCTCGGTGTTCAGCTGTTGGTGCTCATTGCTGCTTCAGATTATCTCTTTCCAAGGCAAAATCGCTTTTTGTGCTTCTTGTCTGGTCTCTCTGCCTTCGTTACATTGCTCTGCTTCACTATATTAAGGAGCTAATTATTACTGCTGGACTAGTTTAATTTTGTAGGGCTACACTCAGCCTGTTTGCCTTGGTTTGTCTTGCCTTGACTTCTTCTTGACGTGGAGTACGTTAAGTGAAGTGTCAAAACGAAATTCCGATTTGCTGAGGTTTACCTGCTTCCCAGGGAGAGGACAAACCTCCTCCAGCTCCCAGGCCGTGAACCAATCTCAAGCTTCCCCTAGAGTTTTCTGACTCTTCTTTCAAATCTCTGCTCTTTTCAGTCTCCAACAAAAGCTGCTATTCCCCCCCTCAAAGTATTTTGTAGTGTTCCAGTTCATATGTTATTTTGGAATTCATTTCAGCTTTTAATTGCAGTTTCTTCGTTCCTCACTTCCATCCTCCTTTAATTTTCTTTCCAACTGGAAGCTGTTATAACTGAGCTCTCAGCGCAGGCACCCGTGGAAGGCCCTTTGTAGCCCTGTGCAAACACCGAGCGTTAATCTGCCGCTTGCTCGCCTTTTTTTTTGCTTCCTTCCCCCCTTCCGTCATTTTATAATTACCCGAGGTGGTAACAGCTCTTAAGAGCCTCGTCTGTCACCCTGGAACCAAATGCTTTTCATTGAAAATTAAGGAGAGGCTTCAAAAGTTTGAGTTCTTTCAGCAATGAAACATAACAGCCCTCCAGTAGAAAGAGCATTTTGATGATGGATCCCATTACACCCGGTACCGTCGGATGTAAGCGCGCTTTTGTGCTTCAGAGGAAACATAAAGAGCGGAGGCTCGCGCCTGCTTTGACAGGCGTGCGGCCGGGCCCCCGACGCGGCCTCGACGGCAGAAGGCTCCCTGCGGGTCGCAGGGGCTGGTCGAGGGGTGCCCCACGCCAATCCCTGCCACTGAGAAAGCAGAGCCCCCGGCCCTGCTCTTCTCCCGGGTGTTCGCGGAACCCTCCCCGTAAGCGGTGTGTCCGGGCCGCCGTTAACTATCGCGGCGGCGGCCAGAAGGTGCTGAGCGCGGAGGTGGCGGTTACGGGGCTGAGAAGGAGGCAATTTGTCGTGACGCTATGAAAAACACGCACTAGATTTACATTTAAAATGCAGAAAGAAAAACTGCATGGAACTCAAAATTACCTTTAAATTGCTGAAAGAATGTATAGGAAGAGTTTTAGGCAAAATGAGAGTAGATCAAACCAAAATAAGTGTCCAGATCTGCTGAGACATATGTTTTGGGCAGAGTTTTCCTAAACTCATAGGTTTAGAAAAGTCTTCAGGTAACAGATATTATACTTAAATGTCCAACTTCAAAGAGAAATGACTGCAGAAGCAGCCTTGCTTTTATTTTTAATTAAAAATTTGAAAGTATTACCCGAGTGGACCCCAAAAGTTAAAAAGCAGAAGGCAAATAAAATATTACGTCTTCAGCATCTTTGAAGTTGAACGTTACAATTGCTGGATCCCATTATCTTGGGGGTGTTGTGCGTGTTTGCGGGAGGGTGCCCTGCCCCGGGAGGGTGGTGGGAGAGGGGCTGGGTGGAGCGGTGGAGGTTGCAGAGGTGTTCACAGAGTAAGGGGCTCGCCAGGGATTGTCCTGGAGGTGGAGGAGGTTCCCACCTCATCCTTAGGACCGATACTGGATCTTTCAGGAGCCAGATCCCAGTCCTGCCCCTTAAGAGCAGCACCCAGTGCTCTCTTGTGCTTCAGCAGTCTGCCNATCGCTCCGCGTAGCACTTCCCTGGAGCAGCCCCTCCATGACACTGCAACTGTTTGCAAACAGACCACTGATGTTTGAGCGGATGCAATGAAAGTGCCAGGGCTTAAACGACTCCATCAGCAGGAAACCCTGCTGCTTAAAAAAGAAAACACCCCAACCCCACCCCAAGCCTCAGCCCTCGCCAGCTCTTCTCTCCCCTCGGGGAAGGGCAGGGCGGGCCGTGGTACCCGGACTCGGTGTTTGAGGGGACCCTGGCCTCCTCCCAGCTTTCCCCGTTTTCCAGGCAGTAATTGCTTTGGAGGCCCAGCCGAGTATTGGAGCCCTTCCAGCGATGATTATACTTCATCTGCTGGCCCCGTAAGCGAGGCTGCTGGAGAGCCGAGTGCCAGCCCAGGCCTCTCCCTCATGTTATGGAGTGCTACCAGAAGGCCACCAGACTAGCTCTGTCTTTCCTTTTAAATAAGCAGCTTAATCATTCTCTGCCTGCAATTAAAATTTTGAGTTGGTCACATGTGTTGTAAATCTGTGCATGGAGAACTTATTCAACTAATAAAAATTAGCCTGAAGTTGTGTTTACCTGAGCAACTGGAAGCGAAACTCTCTGGATACCTCAGCTCCACTCCTCTGAGTGAGCATAAAGCCTCCGCTGCTCAGGAAGCTCGCGCAGAAGCTGGCCAAGGACCGGCCTCAATCCCCTTTTATTAAAGCCATTATTTCAGCTTCTGAGCAATTTGGAGTCCGGCCACAACGTAGAATGGGAACACCTTGTAACACTTACAGATGATCTCCTGCGTTCAGTGGATCGAGGCCAGACTTCCGTTCAGCTTGCTTGTTTTCTCAGCCCCATGAGGTGCAGTGGCTCGTGAAGCGTTTCTGCTCCCAGGGGCAGCAAGTACGAGGTGGTGGCTCTAAGGAGCATCTCCACCATCGCGTGCTCCTTGAGGGGCTGGTTTTCTTACTGCCCTTCGCCATCTTGCCTGGGCTGTGAGAACTGATAAGGGGACATGAACTCAGGTGCAGAGACTGAGGTAACAGTCGGGCTTCCTTCCGTTCTGCCGTGCATTGCTATGGGTGGTGTGAGCCAGCACCACAAGGTCTGCCTGAGAAGGTAACTCAAGGGAAGGATGGGGCTCCTTGCCCTCAAACCAATGCAAAGTAGCTTACTGTGGTAGTGAGGGTCTAGCTGGGACGTGAAGACCCCCCTGTGCCACCTGGTGACCATTTCCCTGCCCCCCTGCCTGCTGTGGAGCCGGGGCGGGGGAAGCCCTGCCAGGGGTTTGCTGTGTGGTGCAGCCCTGTTTGCCCAACGGCTCTGGCTCAGAATCAGTCAATTCAAACAATGCTATGAAACCTAAAAATCAATGTTTGCTCAACAAGACTCTGTACAAAACATTTGTGACTCGAGTTAATTTTATTCCCATCCTCTAATATTTTATTGATCAAACTCTGTATTAACTTCCATTGCTTTCTGCTGAGGACGGATGTCAGGTTAAGTAACCTCTAGTCACAAGTCCTGCTTGCTCGCTGTGACTGTGGGTATAATCTTCTTGCTCTTCCAGTGTTCTGCAATTTCCCTGCTATGTTAACTTTTTTCAGTCCATATTGACAGATTAGTGATCTCTCCTGGCAACTATTTACAACTTAGTAGCACAAGGAGTCTGGAGACAGACAGATTCTTGATTTTTTAGTACTCCCCGTGGCTAGAAATAGACTGGAACTAGTTCATTGTCTTCCTCTGATCCGAGTGAGCCGTCTGGGTCTTTCCTAACAAAGTGTTTATTGATCAGTCCTGCCATGCCTGTATCCTTATTAATAATATAATCAACTCCATTGAATAATAAACTGGTTCTTGGAATTTCTTTTGGTCCTGGCATACCTAACACACTCCTCCTTGCTATTCTTAACCTGGCCAGCTCAGACTTTGACAGCTGCCACCTTCTGTTGGTGATCTGCACTTCAAAACATCTGAACCAGTATTGATTCCTGCTTCTTTTTCCTCCCTGTAACGTAGATGAAGTTGGTCTGGAGCTCTTGTTGGAGAAGGCGGTTTGGAGAAGCTGCCAGTCCACGGTGCCCAGTAGACATGGAGGCTTGTCCCTGCCCATCTCCAGGGCTTTCCAGCCCAAGAGCCCCATCCTCTCCTCAAGGTGGTCAGTAGCCTGGGGCTGGGCATCTCCAAAGGTCTTGTGGAAAGGGCAGTAGGCAGCAGTTTTTCCCTTTAGCCACCTGTCACAAGACTGATTTTTTTTCTGAAAAGTAGAGATTTCTTGTGGTTGAGGCCAAGCTGGGACAGCCTGCTGGGAAACAGAGACCTTTCACTTATTTCTGCTCTGTTTTCAGGCAAAGCTTGTGTAATCTTGTGTTCACTACTTCTGCAGTTGAGGCAGAATCTCCAGAACAAATAATTATGTGACCGCTTGCCAAAAAAATGCCTTACAGCAACTTTAAAATACTCAGATGTCGACAGCTTTTGAGGTTCTGTTGTTTATGTGACTCAGATGGTCTGCATGGCACAGTAAACCAGGTGTGCAGCGAGGGCTCGCCCTTGCCTTTGGTGGTTTGATTTTTTTAGCAGATTGTCAAGATGGCAATCTCCTTTTGGATTCTTTCTTTCTTTCACTACAATAAAATGCCTACCTTTAGGTTGCTCTGAAGTGTTCTCTTTGAATGTTTAAAAGAGCAGTGCTCAGACGATTTATGGATGAGATAATAAAGAACTGTTGCAGCCTGAAATTGGAGGGTTAAATGTGCTGGCTTCCTTCTGATCCGGACAAGCCCCACAGGCCCAGTCCAGGCAAGGCTGCGTGTATCTCCTGAAAACTGGCTCTCATCTCGTGCAGATTGCTGGGCTTAGCTGCAAAGAGAGGACTGGGACGTGACCAGCTTTCCACCAGCATCTCAAAGTTTCTTGAGTGCTCTTTAGTGGAGAAAGAAGCTGGTGCGATAAAAGGAGAGGCAGGTTCAAAGTAGCCCTGTAGAGGGTCCACAGGAAAGGGCTTTGACCTAATCTGAGCCCTGCCCCGGTATTTCTGATGGGCCCAGTGCTGATATAATTGACTGCGGTCGATGCGGCAGAAGGGAACAGTCACGTTTCCTGCATGTGCCTTCCCCGTCTTCAGACAGTTCCCAGCAGCAGCAAAAGTGCCAACTTGGTCTTCAGAAGGTGGCCAGGGAGCTGACAGTCCTGACTGTGCTTGAGACTGAAACCTGCGGACTCCTCAGCGCTATAGGTTGTAGGATTCTTCAGAGGTCGCTCCCAGCTCGTCATCCGTGGAAGGGGGAGGAAGGCAGCAGATCCCCTGTGGCAAATTTGAGTAGACTTCATCTTCTCACAGACTCGTGAGTGAAAAGTTAGTGCTGGTGCTACAGCTGGAAGCTTTGTCTGCTGAGTGGAAAACTCAGCAAAAGGCTGAAGGCTAAGGGCAGCGGTGAAGGCAAAGTGTTTAATGCTGTAGAATTTCCAGCCACGTGGCTTGTCCTGAATGAATCCTATGTACTTCCTTTAATAACTTCTAATAAGTTGAGAGATGAAGTAAGCATGGAATGACAGAATGGTTTGGGTTGGAAGGGACCATAAAGATCATCTAGTCACAGCCCCTTTGCTATGGGTTGGGACATCTTCAGCTAGACCAGGTTGCTCAAAGCCCCGTCCAGGCTGCTCCAGTGATGGAGCAGCCACAGCTTCCCTGGGCAGCCTGCTCCAGTGTCTCACCACCTTCATAGTGAAGAGTTTCTTCATCCCTAGTTTAAATCTCCCCTCTTCCCATGTAAAGCCATCACCCCTCATCCTATCACTACGAGCCCTTCTGAGAAGTCCCTCCCCAGCATCATCATGGTAGGCCTCGTCAGACTAGCTTTGGAGCGCGATGAGTAGTGAGGGGTTTTCTGCAGGTGAAGTACCGGGTTATTTATAGAAGTTAGAAAGGGGAAAGTGGAACACAGCCTTGAAAAATACAGCTGCTCCAGCTGCCTGCGTGTGAGAGTGCTAATCCATCACAGGTACCTTCAGTGGGAAGGAACCTGAGCGGTGGACAGACAGCAAGTTAGGTAATTGTTAGCAATGTCCTATAGGCAAAAAAGGAACAGCATAGATTTGGGCTGCCTGCTCTGGTAACCAGCGTGGTAAGGAGCAGGAAAATCACAGTGACCCCCGTCCTCACCCGGGGCTGCAGCTGGGAAATTGTGCTCTGTTCTGGCACCGTGTCGGTGGCTTTCTGTTAACAAACTGGAACAAGTTCACAGAAAAGCAACAAAGAGAACTGGGGACCTGGAAGAATTGACTTATGAGAAGAGATTAAGTAGAGGTAAATTTTTGCAGCTTGGCTAAGCAGTGACTAAGCAGCCACCTCAGCAAACAGAAATGCCCGTGGCTGCGAGCAATCATGGAAAGGAAGCCCATCTTACAGATCAAAGGTGAGGAGCTGAGTATAACAAAATAATTGTTAGCCAATAGTAGGAAAAAGTAGCCAATAATGAGATCGTTAAGCACAAGTCTCTCAAAACCAGGAGCAAACTCAGTCACTTGAGAGCTGTGAAGCAGGGGTAGGTGACAGCAGAGTGTGGAGGACGGTGGAATGCTGTATGTTCCTGAGGTGTCCACAGCTGTTTGATGATCCCACCGTTCCCCTATGTCCAGAGATTCCAGAGGGCACCTGATTTCACAGATACTCTTTGGCATTGCACAGGTGCAAGCTTAACATTTTTATCTTGAGAAATCCATGTGTGGATACGAGTGAAAACTCCCTGTGCAGCTCTTGGGATCCTCAGGTTCCTCATTTGTGCCTCGAGTCTCAACTGCAGCACCCACCTTGTTGGTCTTTAACACGTCTAGACCAGAATTTTGCATCCCAGGCCCAGATGCTGGGCGTCACCACCAACTCATCTCCGAGATAACTTTTAGGCAGGTCACAAATGTGGTCAGCCTGTTTGGAGTGCGGCGCCCAGAGCAGCGCGTGTGGGGCAGCTGGGAGAGCGGTCCTGGCTCCCCAGAAGGTTTCTGTTTGACTTGACCCATCAGAAGCGATGAGGCTGCAGCAGTAAATACTGCACATCTGGCAGCCCGCTCCGGTGTGGTGTTGAGTTGTCTGGTGTAAAATCAAGCCAAATGCTCATAAACTTGCAGGGCCACGTTGATAAATCTCTAAGATATCAGAACATATTAATGTGGTTTTCGCTCGATGCTCATGGCAGGTAAATTGCTTTGGGGCATCCACACAGCGGGGATGGGGCTGCTCAAAGGCAACAATAACGCTCATGGCACAGATCCTGCCGTGGGACCATGGGGCAACAACTGCTCTCCTGCACTGTACTCTCTGGGTCGCTCTCCCGCTCACTGTTTCAGGGTATCCCTTTGATAAACAGGGGGGAAAACATCTCTGCTGAGTGCCACCAAACTGAGACGCTGAGATAAAAGTAGTTTCTGCACTTGCTTCATTTCAGGCTGTTAATAACATGGAATTGTGACACGTAATGAAAGGAGTTTCCTTTCCCAGTGAAGGAGAAGCTAGAGGCATCTCCGGACAAGAAACTGACACCAAGTCTGCCTTCAGACAGGCACCGTACTGGTGTGTGGGGTGTCTGTGGGCTGCGGAGGCTCCGTGCTGCCCTGCTCTACAGCACCAGGTGCTGCAGGAGTGGGGTTTACATTCCTAACCTTGGTTTGGCACGTGCAGCACAATGAACCCCCCTGTTTGGCGTTTAGCTCGTGAAGAGGAGAGAAGAGGGTTGTTTGTGATGAGGTTAAAGCCGAGGCTTTGTCTGTGCTGTGTATGCTTTACCCAGGCCTCAGGGCTGGCTTTCATAAGTTACCCAGCAGAACCTAAAGCGTGGAACTGGGGCCACTGGGCACTTGGAAAGCAAAAGGAGAAGCTGTGCTGAGCGTCTCTCCCTCCAGTAGCGGCAGAGCTGGCTGGCACCAAACCCAGGTGGTGTGTGGGGTAGTCCCGGGCACAAGGCAGAGCGAGGGCTGTGCCCGGTGCTGGGCACCTCGCAGAGGTTTAGCTGCACCCCCTTTGGGCAGCAGCACATCTGGCCCGTGGCGCTGAGCACGCGTGTCCAGTGGTGCTTGGGGACAGCTCTTGTCTCTGCGCCCCAGACAGGTAAAGGGGCTTTGCTTTCATCCCGCACGCCTCTGTTGGTTGGTGATCTTCTCTAGTCTGGCATCCCCTGATGCTCCCCTGCGCACAGGCGCGGCTTTGTTCAACTATTCATCCTTTGCCTGAATTATTTATTCATTCTTTTTTTCCCCTTTAATTTTTCCTTCTGTCTTTCCCCTGCTGGTGTCAGATGAATTCCTATTTCTCCGGCAGCTCAGCGCGGCAGGGATTAATGCGGCTGGAGCACAACTGCAGCCGTGTCGGGCAGCTGGAGTGACCTCCTCCAGGAAGAAAAAAAAGAAAAAGGAAAGTATCCAGCAGTTAGAAACAGGGGGAGAGACTCTGGCTGCCTCTTGTTCATTTTCAGAGCAGGTATGTTCGCAGCATCTCCGTCCCCCGGGAGATGAAATACGCTGCAAATCTTTAATAGAAGGTAAAATCAAATGTGCAAATACTGAGGATGAGTTGTCCTGAAAGAAATTGCACGCTACAAACCAAGGAGCCGTGCAACTTGGAGTGCTTGGCCGAGGTTAACAATGCCGAGCTCTGTTCTCACAGCTCTTATTGTTTCGAGCAGCGTGATGCAGGGGGAAGTGTCTCCTTTCCTGTTGTCCTTCTGCTAATGGCATGATGAATTCTGATTACGCTGCAATTGCATCTCTCCAATGTGGAAGGCCGCAGTAACTATTTGGGACATCAGTTTTCCCTCTGCCAACTTGCAGGAGCATTTTATAGGATTAATATTCAATAAAAACCCCTTAACATTAAAAAAATGCTTAGTCCCACAATTGTTATTAAATTCTTTTCCTGTGCCATAATGCGGATGCTTTGATCTAAAGTCCTGCAGTTTCTGGAAGGAGCTCGCGTGATTACGATAATGTGCAGTGCTCTTTCTGCTATTCCTATAGGGAAAATAAACCCCACATTAGTTCCATATTAGTACCTGACTTGGAGAAGTTAAAAAGTGCCAGAAAAAGGTTAACCAGAGTCAAGTACACATAAGAGAGCTGTGATTATTAGTGTTAGGGGAGCCATTTGAAAAAAACATTTCTGCTTTTACAGAAGAATTTATTGGTGTCTTTGCTTCTGGCTGCTTTATGCATTTTAATAAAGCAGTAGCAGCAATAACAGGGTGTGGGAGTTGCTTGTGCCTGTGTCTAAAGAAAGAGTTTATCCGTTTGCTGTTGCCCCTGCCCCAGCCCGGGGCTGCCCTCCGCTCGGTGCCCTCCTGCGCGCTGGCAGCGGAGCTGGGACGGGGAGCTCAGGTAGGAGCTCGCGGTCCAGCGCTGCCCAGAAGTTCACATTCCTGACTGCGGCGTCAGGTCGGGCTCCCTGCCCTGCCAACCCACGAACGGATCCATGTGCAGAGCCCTTTCCATGAAGGCAATAATTGCTTTGGTGTGTTAAAAGTTCCATGCAGCCTCCAAGCAGCTTTGGCAATTTCCCTGCCAAATGTCTGGGATTATTTTGAAAACACACTCTATTGAAAACAGTCCCAGTCCGAGCTAGACCCGCACAACGAGGGTGAAACTGGGGTGTCTGCTGGATGCAGCTGGGCCCCCAGAAACAGGCGCTGGGGGAGTAGATGCCAAAACACTCTGTGCGTGGGGACCGGGTTGTGCTCACCTGAGGGACCCGCTTCTGGTTGGACATTGGTGTGGGTGAGCACAGGGTTTGACCCCATCCCGCCCTTCTGATGCCCACTGCCCCAGTACAGATGCTTCAAAAGGAGGTGGAAATGACATTTCACTCTGGTTTGCTGTAGGTGGACCGGGCCGTCCACAGCAGTTTGTCCCTCCTCAGAGGCAGGTCGGTGATTGGAATTCCTTCTGAGGCCACAGGTACTGTGGGGAAATCGTGTGCAGCACGTTTGCTTGACAGGACACGCATGAAATGCTGGCAGCCAGAGCAAACATACACAGTCTGTGGCCCGTACGCCGTGTTTGGAGGAACAGGGCTGGGTTTGGTACATGTGGAAGCCACATGACCACACAGGTTTCCGTATTTGAAACGTTGGCCACATCCATCTACTCCTCCTGCTTGGCAATTAGTTTGGGTTTCCTTTGGAAGGGGCTTTTCTTGCCAGAGGTTTGTGGCCGTGGATGGCCCGATCTCCAGTGGGTCTTTTGGTGAATTTGTAGTTGTTTTGTCTGCTTGGGATGTTTTTTCCTCTACCCAGCCCCTTCCTTTTCCCCCTTCTTTTCCCCTCCTGTATCATTTGCGAGACATCTCAACGGGGTCTGTGGAAATGATCACTCATTCAGCAAGTTTCTGACAGCAGCTGTGCTCCAGTGACCTCTGATAATGGTTCCTTGGTATTGTTTAGCTGCGCAAGTTTTACAAGTTGTTAATTTCACCACAAAGCCCTGCTGTTTATTCATGGAAAGCTCTGACATTGTTCATCCTTCACAACCACAATTTAATACCGGCCAGGGGGGCATCCTGAGGGTCAGATTTGCTCCATGATCTACATTCCATCTCTTCAAGCGTTTACCTTTCCAGAACTGGTTTTCTTTGTTTTCACACCTCGGTTTTGATCTCAGGGTCCTGTTGTCTGCCGCTGTAACTCTGCTTTCTTGGTAGTGATAATTTCTCACGTCGTGTAAAGGTTCCATTCATCCATTTGGGGAGAGTGGGGAAGTATTCTGGTTCGCAGGTCCGTAAGCCCAGCCGCGCTCCCACATCTGGAACGGCTCATGCTGTCTGTCATGTTAGTGCGTTGGGACAAGACTTCTGATGGAAACACTTAATTCTCAAAGTGGTGCTGGATAACGATAAATCCTTTGTGAAATGTGGATTTGCATTTAAGATTCTTTCCTGCTCCCATTGTCTGCAGGATGTTTTACTTTAGTTCATTTCCACTGTCCCAAGTTTAAACTCCTAAATCCCCTCTTGAGATGTTTCAGTTTGAGCTGATATTCCTCCGTTCCTCCTCATTTCCGTGGTTTTCAGAGCCCAGCCTCATCCCAGCCCCTTCCCTTCCCTTGCCCTGGCATGCTCACCAGTTTTCTCATATTCTCCACTACCGCTTCGCTTCGGGGCTATCCCATCTTGTGATCCCAGAGGAGCAGAATGCTCCTCTCAGCCCATCCCTGCTCGTCCCCAGATCCAGTGCCGAAGGTGCCCGCGGCCACTCCCGACACAGCTGCTGTGGGGGCTGAGCAGTGACGCAGTGAATGTGCTTAGCAGGCTGGCAGAGGAAGGGAGGCGAGCGGCTGCTGCCCCTGCACAGGACGAGCAGCAGTTCAGGACAGGCCTGGGAAGTTTGAGAAATGGTTGGAAGTCACAGAGTTGAAATCCACTTAAGAAACACCTAAAACTCCATACCTATTTATTTATTTTCCCTTTCCAAACACAAACCGGAAAGAAACTGACTAGGTAGCAAAACTGCAAAACATGGATGGAGGTAACTGCAGATTGCTGGTGACTTGACTGTGGGCTGGGTATATAGTAGAGCCTCGGTGGCAGAGCCTTTGGGGATGTCTCCCCCTGTTTATTAAGGTGTAGTTATTACCTGGCACTGGTCAGGGCTTGCAAGGCCTCTCTCGCATCTCAGTGTCTGGTTGGAGCATCCCACTTTGAAAAAGATATTAAGTAGTTGGAGGGAAACAGAGGAGGGCAGGAAAGGAGACAGCCCAGTGTGTCGTGGGGGTGGTGGAACAGGGGGGTCACCCTGTGCAGAGCTGGAGGCTCGTCAGGGTGGACTGTGAGCTCTAAACTGGGCACTGGTGGCCCAGAGAAGGGCTTGGGAAAGAGTGAAGCTGTTTGGCCTATCACAGGGTAGGAACAGGGTGATGTGGTCCTTCTTCTGTACCCCTCTGGAATGCATTACTCCATCAGCCTCCTGCAGGCTGATACCCTTCAGCACTCTCCTTTCCTGATTGTTGCTCCCACGTATCGACATCTCTGAGGCATCTTTCTGACCTGGGCAGTGCAATGCTCTCCCTCAAACCTCTGCTGATCACATGAAGAAAACAGCCCCTAGTCACGAAAACCAGCCCCCAAATCAAAGGGAGAAATAAAATCCTGGGTACTTAATGATGGGCTAGAGGCAGAACTTTTATTTCATGCTTTGTCCCTGCAATTTCCCCCTTTGTTTTACAGGGTATGACTTTACCAAAAATAGTCAAAGGAAGAAAATAAAGTTTAAAACTTCTGGGAAGGAGCCAAGTTTTCCATGCTGAAAATCAATTATAGCCTAATATTTAAGAGTCGAGATCACCACACTCTGGCAACAGGCCAGTTCACCCACGTTCACCTGCTTTGGACTCGATTCACCAGGGTCAAAGATCGTGCGAATAAAACTTTCTATTTCCAGAGAGTTTTGAGTTTCAGGGGCATGCTGATACCGATGTAGTGCCAGCAGAGGAGGGTGACTTCTTACCACAGTCCGTGTGTTCTTCGGGGTTACTGACAGCAAACAGAATTATTGCATCAAACAGACCGATTGCTCTCGGAAAGGACTGCGAGGTGGCGTCATGAGACAGTGGGCATTTTTAAGGTTACTGCTGCAATATATGGAAGCAGTTTATCTCCTCTTGATGATGCTCCTCTCTGGTCTAGTGTTTTATCAGAATTGTTAATCCAACGAGCAGTAGGTGTGGATGTGGTGGGAGGAGGTGAAGGGAATGGAGGAAGGAGAGAGAGAAGGCATTAAAATTAGCTTCGAAATATTGTACATCTCATTAAAAATGTAATCATGCATAAAATGAGATCAATGAAAATTTATCTGAAAGTGCAAGGAAAAGGCGTTTTCTGGTGTGATGCTGGCTGTAATAGTCTGGATTTTAATTTAGTCGGTTTGCAACAAAAAAATCCCTCCAGGCTAAATAAAACAGTTTCCCTCCCAGTTATTGTATGGACAGCTAATTTTCTGCACCTTTCCTTCTAATATTCACCCTTATCTCTTGCTGGATGGAGGTTTCAATATACTGCAGAGTTTGTTTTCTTTACATTTTCTATTACTGCAATTTAATTTGCATGATAAATGATGAGAGGTAGAAATGTGATAAAAAGAAGCAGAACATTTCTTTATTAATTTTGTTTAAATTAGTGTAACTTTTCCCTGACTGTGCTTTTTACACAGCAGGCTTGTGCAGAAATTAGTTTAGGGCTCCAGATTGCAGTTAGAAAAACTGGAATACTTGACAATAAGCCAGTTTGCGTGATCTTACTGTCATGTGCTTTCTGCCCACTTTACACCCTGCCTAACGATACCCCTGGACCGGTTTGGTGACATCCCATCAGCTTCATTCCCTCTGCCATACAGGAATGGCTTCAGATGGATTTTAGCCAAGCTGAATTTGTTGTTGGTTCTTCAAACCCCTTGTTAGTTTTGCAGCCTTGTTGGGAGCACCAGGAGAGAGTCCCGATAAGGATTTACTATCGGTGCTCCTGGTTTCTAATGTGGGAATCTGAAAGCATTTGTCAGGTCTGTCCGAGTCTTCCCTGCGCTGCCCTGCTGGGTGCTGGGGCAGGAGGCTGGGCGAGGGCACGGGGATGCTGGGCAAGGGCGTGGGGCTGTACCCAGCGCTGCCGGGCTCCACAGGGGCTCAGCATCAGGAGAGAGTCTGGGGTTAGTACTGGGAATAGAGGAGAAATGCTCAGTGGTGTTCAGGTAAAGCTGCTCCTTGTTCCTGGAGCCCCATCCATCCTCCTAAACCCCATCTGGGGTTTGGATGACAGTCCCCCATGATGAGCTGTGGCTGTGGGTGCTGCTTCTCTGTTCATCTGTCTGCAAACAAACTCGTTATAATAACTCAAACCAGGGACACGGGCATCCTCACCCTCCCTCCTTACCTGCCCTCTGCTCACAGCTCAGGCTTTGCTTCAACACCACAAAGACCTGTCAGCTCCATTCACAGCCGTTCGTCCTGCTCTCGCCCCGCAGGCGCTTCTCTGGGGCACCGCAGCCGGCCCCGGGCGCTGGCTGGCAAGGGGGAGACATCCCTTGTGTTTCTTTAGGCTCAGCCCCTTCGCTCTGGGAGACTCACAGGAGCTGGATTTCGGGTTACGAATCTGGGGAGAAGATATTTATTTGACTGCATTCTAGTAATTGGTTTTACGCTGATTAATGTTACCAGAGCTAAGAGGGATCTCTGCGGAGCCCCTGCACCCGCGGAGAAACCCGGGGCTGCTCTTTTCAGATTTTTTCCCCTTTCCTTCTGAGGTTTATGTTAATTAAACACAAAGCAGTTAAAGTTTTACAGGTGGAAGCATGCACTAAATCTCCCTAAGTACACGTCTAGTGCTTGCTCGAATACTTCCAAAGGAAATCCCAGTAAAATGTGTGACACGGGGCATCGTGGTGTGTGGCTGCAGCAGGGTCAGGAGTGGGGAACGCCCTGCTCTCCCCAGTGCTCCCCAGTTACAAGTGTATTTCTCCCTGAACACGTCAGGAGGGAGGTGTGTACCGTACTGGGATTGCTGAACGGACTGCGCTGGGGGATTCTTTTCCTCCAGTCCTCCATCCTGCTGGTGCTTTCTGCAGACGTTGGTGAAGTGACAAGAAGAAGCACCAGCGATGGAGGTTTGCTCTAAACTCCCTTCTTTCCCCACTTCTCTGCCTCCCAAATGGCATGTCAGTGCAGTAGGGTTGAGTTATAAACTTTGGAAAATTGCCTTTTTCCTTCTCTGTGCTGTAAGAAAAATACGGGGAGCACAACCAAATAATAAATAAAAATTGTAATTGGGGCCGGTGCTGCTGCTTCAGCACCGCGCTGCACTGCGGGCTGCGTTCAGAAACAATCCTCCCTGCATAGGAGGATTGTTTTTTGGTTAAGAAAAGGTGGAAAGGAGATTGTTTAAGTTTCAAAATCCCCAAACTGGCAAATGCTGACAGAGTTTTCTTTGAAAAGGCTTTCCCGACGCCCGGAGTGGTGCAGCATGCCGCAGGCTCTCGCTGCCCGGTGCTGCCTGCCAGGCTGTGCCCGTCCCCATCCCAGGGGGCCAGGCACCTTTATGTCACTGCCCCATCTCCTCTCGCACCGCCTCTTCCCTCCCTTTGCTCCGATCCTCTCTCCGGGTTATCCTATTCCCCTCTAGCTCCCCGACACTGACTCCACTCCAGCCGGTGCTGTTACTGGATACGCGAAGCGGGGATGGTGTGGTAAATTGGGGCTTAGGTTCATACATGCTCCCTGCCTCCAGAGATGGCCAAGTGCTTTGCAAAAATAGTGTATTGATCTCCCCGTGTGATATAACTGTCTGTGTTTTTGGATATCTACAATAAATAATTAATTTTGGTGTATAAGGAACTTGTCTTCTCCCGTGTTTCACCCCAAGGAGTAAGCAGATCAATCCGCTTGAGCTGAGCAGCAGAAAATGTGATCAGGTTTTATGTATTATGTCAGAGCATGAATTCTGCATTAGTTTCTGCTTGTTGCCCCCTGCCAGAGGGGGTAGAAAGGCTGGTGGTGTTCTGAACAGCTGGTTTTTGCAGAGGAACAGTCCACGCGGGAAGGGCTGCCGGGGCAAACCGCGAGCCCGCGTCCGCAGCACTAATGGGAACTGTGCAGCAGACACAAAATAGGGAGGCCACAGAGCTGAGCAAATAATCTCAGTCATTAGGGGTTTGCAGGGAACAGTGAGGGCCCCTGAAGAAGGGCAGAGAGTGCTGATGTGCACATTTCCTTGTGCGAGTGCCCTGCGCGTCCCGTCGCTCTGCGGGCACTCACAGCAGCGCGTGTGCACAAGCAGCGGCATCCCGTCGGGACCAGACTTCTCCTAACTTTATTTCATTCTCTCCCCTTAATTTCTATTTCCATTCTTCTTCTTTTTTTCTGCCTTCATCTCTGCTATAAAGAGCCAGGGGAGCTCTGGAGTGGTTGTTTTGCTTTCCAGTTGGCAACTTTCTCTGGGTTGGCAGCCTAGTGATAATCTGAATCTTTGGAGCCCTCACTGTCTGTGACCCCTCGAGTGTAAGACTGTTTGCTCTGTTTCAAGGGAGAGAAAATTCTCATCAGTTTTCCCAGGACAAATGTGGAGCTCACAGCAGCGCGTGTGCACACGCTGCTGGTTCTTCATTGCTTAGCTCGCTGCTGGCTGTTTATTGCTTAGCTCACTGTTGACTCACAGCTTCGGGAGAGACTGGAGAAGATCTCCAGGGATCTGCTTCAGAAGGACCGAGTTTTGAACTATTTCTCGGGTCAGCCCTTGGATGCTTGTCCACCTGTGCACGGACTGTCCAGGCAGGAGTGCTGGCTGTTCCCTCTGCCAGGCAGCAGGAGGGATCAGAGCCTCAAGGATGAACCCTCTGCATGGTCTTCTACCCTGGAAGGAAAAACTCTGAAACTCTGGTCTACCCAGAATTGCTGCCCACAGCTGTCAGAACCTGATCTGGACAGATTGGGATCTCTCTTTCCTCTGAAGATGTAACCGTGTAGGTTTTAAAGAGTTTGGAGAAAACAAGTACTCCCTTCTGTGTGAGTTAGCCATTGACCTCTTACCACTTTGTCCTCAAGACAAAAGTCTCCCAGTGGTGCACAGCTCCATCTGCCCATCAGGAAATCTTCTCTAGGTATTCCCAGAGCCTCTCCCAGTTTCTTCTGTTGCACATCTTCCAAAGGCATCATTATATGTATGGCCTCTGATGTTAAAACTCCTCATTTTCCAGTTAAAATCAGTATCGTGGCCCCTAGACAGCCCATGGCTTCATGCTCTCCACACAGTGGTTTGGTGTGGTCCATCTGGTTGGACGTTTGCGCTACGATGTCTCCCTCTTTACCTGATGTGTGCTCCCCTGTGCCCCCCGTGTTCTGCTGGTAACACTGCCAGGCTGTTCACTTCACTTTATTTGTCCATTCAGAGTTGGTGCATTTTCTGACTCGCCGGTACTTTCACGCACCAGCCCGTGGGCTGTGATGTGTCAAATAACCTTTTAAAATCCCAGCAGATTATGTCCTGTGTTCTCTTCCTGTCTGGAGTCTGTGTTACCTCTTTAAAAAATTCCAGCAGATTTGTCAAACAAGATTTACCCTTTGTAAGACTCTGCTGGCTACTTTTTATATCAGCTCACATTTCTCCAGATGTTTTGTGATCTCATCACTTATTAATGTCTCCATGATTCTGTCTTCTGCTGAAGTTACATAGTTATTACTGCTTAATGTGGCTGTGAATGCATCGTCTCCTTCTTCCTTATTAGATGTGTCTGATGGCAAGAATCTGCTCAGGATGGGCTTGAAGCTTCATGGAAAGAATCTTTTTTTTTTTCTCTTGAATTGGAGACATTTAGAAATACCTCTATTTTCTTAATCTATTACTTCATTGCTTTTACTTAATTATCTTGTCCACAAGGAGTTGGGATATTTCCAGTAACACACGAGTGGCAGCCCCAGCCTGAAGATCTCTCACCCTCCCTCTCTGTCCTTGCTGAAGAACCTGCTGTGCAAACATCAGTTCAGCCCTGCAGGCACCTTCAACTCCTTTCCACTGCCAGGCTGACCGGGCTTTTACTCCTGCCTTCCCACACCACCCACACCACTGGACTGGCTGACTCAGGGTGCTTCTTGCAGGGTAGGTGCAAAAGAAGTCTCTCGAGATCACCAAAGGTAGAGGAGCTGCCTTCAAAACTGCCCCAGTGCTGGCTGCCAGCGGTCGATGGTAACTAGGGCACTGACTCGCCTTGGCTTTTCCCTGGAGCCATCAGAAACGACAGTAACTCAATTCTGTAGTCTTGAAAGTGTTCAATTTCACTGCATTTCCAGAATGCTGTTTTGCCTCCTGTAGGCACCGTCGGGAGACATCATGGGCAGACACGTCCAACGGGAGAGCCCACGGGAGGGTGGCATAATGTATCTGCTTGATCCCCATCCTCCAGGGGAAATCAGACTTTCTGGGGGAGCATGGGAACTTTTTCCACCGTCATCCCTGCTCGGGACTGTCGGAGCGGCTGAGAAAGGAGGAAAGTTTATGGGAAAGCCGTAAGCTCCATGAAGCGCGTGAATTTGGATCGGATACAAGTCGGCCTCTCCATTACACGTCTGTGGCTCTCTGCATATTTGTGATTATCCTTATGAATAATGTAAGGAACTGCTCTCCGGTGGGAGAGGCGTCGAGAAGGAGTGAGGGAACATGTCTGAGTGCTGCGGAACTCGGAGTAAGGAGCGGTAAAGCTGTTTGCCACTGGATGGAGAAGTGTGGGCTTATGCAGACCCAGTGCAGTTTTTGGGTAAAGGAGCCAAAAAAAATTGTTGTTCTTTCTTGTGGTCACCACTTCTAGAACAATCTTCTCTGTCTTCTTTTGAATGCGTGGTGGGTGAGGCAGAAGCCAGATGAATGTCATTGTTAGGCTTATAAAACAGTAGCTCTTATTTTGAAACACTCATGTCAGTGAAAGTGGATTTTTGTCATGGCACTGACTCTCGAATCGCTCCGAGACTGCTCTTGGACTGTCACAAATGTAACGTTTTGACTCTTGGAACACAAAGAACCTTTCCTTCTCCTTCCAGAGAAATACATTTTTGATGTATACTCCTTGAATATCTCTAGCTGGGAAATCCAGCAGGAGGTAAAGATGCTGGAAGCCATTTAAATGCTTCTAATGGGTAAGATGTTTACACTTCTTGGGCCTGGATCAGAAGGGTCTGTTGTGTGGAGGCATTTTGATAAACCTGTCTAGGTCACCTCAGAAAATGGTGCTTAAAATTCATCCGTCCATCCATCCATCCCTCCATTCATCCATCCATCCATCCATCCATCCATCCATCCATCCCTCCATCCACTTGTTTCCTCTGGGTGGAGCGCTGCGGGAGCTGGCCGGGGTGGTTCATCAGGGAGGTAACACGTGTCTTCAGCAGCTGCACCTGCATCCTGAAATCAAAAGCAGTTTTCAAACAGTGGCTATAAACGGGGAGCACAGTGGGGGGTGTTAATCTTTTCCTCGTCCTGTTGAATATTTGTAAGGGACTGCTGTAAAGGATTGAATTATACTGCAGTGAGGTGTGGGATGTCCAGCTGTAGTCGGATCTCCTGCTGCTCTAGAGCTGCTCTGGAGCTGTTTGGGGCAGAAAGCAACAGCAGAGGCTGAAGAAACCGTCTCTGCAGCCTGGTAAAGCTTTTGCTGATGCTTGTGGTAGGTGCTGGTGACGCCCGGGCACCGTGTGCGTGCCTCATTCTCCTGAAGCTGGGACGACTGCCGACCTAATTGCTGAACATGTCCTGAAAACGTAACTTGGTGGATACGCAAAAGAATTTGTTCCAGGCTAGACTGAGGGATGCCAAGTTCTGTCCACTGGGAGCTCCGCTGTTCATCTGAGGGATGATGAGGTGCTGTGTAGAAAAGTTTCCTCATCGCCCACCTTCTCTCCTTACTGACAGTGGGAAGGACTTGGCATTTGAGTCACCAGCTCCATCCTGGTGGTGCAGGCCCTCAGTGACCTCTCCAGGACTGTGTGGCCATGTGGGCCAGGGCTGTTTTGTGCCTCTGGGCTACCAAACCAGCCCGTTTCTCCTGCTGCAGCAGTCGTGTGGCGAGGGAAGGGGAGGGCAGGGGGAGGTTGGCTTCTAGTTCTGATTCATCACTTTTATTGAACTTAAATTCTTTTGTTTTAATGCACACTTGATTGAGCCAGCATTTATTGAAACAGTTATGGTTTGCAGGAAAAAGAGACAGTTGAAGAAAGAACAAATGAATCTAATGTAAGTCAAATACTTAACGCTTTTATAGAAACTACAAAGCCTTAAATGTGTATTCTTAATGGTAATTTTACAAAACTCCACTAGGCATCTTCAAATGGAGGTGTGACAGTGATTGTTTCAGTCTGGAGATGGCTTTCCTTTCACATGCTAATCATCTGCTCATGGTGATATTTCTCAGCGTAGTTGCAGTCAGCGAATTGAATAATTTATGGAATGAATTTTGTTGTAAATTTATTGTGTCACAAGCAGGTTGTAATTTCACTAACAGTACACTTAAGTTATTAAGTAAAAAAAAATAATGTGGTTGATAGGATCGTGCATTTGGAGGTTCTCTTGCTCCCTCCCCAACTAGTTCTCATCTTATATATTTTCAAACAGAGTATTTACCTAATTTTTATTCAGGATCTGATCTGCGAAAGAGAGGGAGAGAGAGGGCATTAACATAAATGGGTTTGCATTTGCACACTATTGTTGAATCTCGTAGTCGTAAACAAATTACAGAAGATTTTATATAGACAGAAATAGCATTAAAATGGCTCGGCTCCGCTGCAGCGCTGCCTTCATCCCCTGTTTGTTTCTGAGTAATTGTGCTCAGCTTACAAGTGATGAAGTGTTGAAGTTGTAGGTAAATCTGTAGAGAGAAGCAGAGCCTCTTGCTTCTTCCCCAGCTTTGGTGTTAAGATGATTGGGAGTCATGGCTAGAAAGTTCCTTCTGGCGGGAGAAGAACGGGGAGCGTGGGGAAGCAAGGAAGACACGTCCCCTGCGCCCGCCAGCGAGGGCTTGGGCTGGAGCCGCTCGGGGCCAAGCCTGGATGGGGAAAGGGGAGGGTTTGGCTGCCCTGGTTTTAGTCTTTCCATACTTGCTTCTGCTAGAAATGCCCGTATTCTGCACGGGCTGTACCGGTCTTTTCTGTCTTCGCTGGGAGCACCTGCTCAGTGCTTACGTGGAGTGTCTTTGGGGTTTGCTCGGGCTGGTTTGTTCCCGTGGCAGTGTTTTCTTGGTGGCAAGTTAAACGAGCAAGTGGACCCACACTTGAACTCCTCCGAGTTGAAGCAGAATGTAAGGAAGTACCATCCATCCATCCCTTTGGTGTTGGGGATGGGAAACATTTGTCAAAGTCTCTTGTTCCTGTGCCCCAGTTGGTTCCCAGACTTTGGTTGTCTTTTGTTTTCAGCTTTCCTCCGCGAGCTCCTTTTGGTGTTTTGCCAGAACAGTGAGGAGCTCAAAGTCCTGTGCTTGCATGTTGGTTGTCTAAGTTGTTTTCCAGCTTCTCAGGTGAAGTCTTGGGTGGGGTTTGCAGGCATAATGTGATCTCTACTCTTGCAGGGTACTTCCGAGTCTCTGTGGGAGGTCTGGAGAGGGCTATTGGTCCAACTGCTGTAGAGTTTTTCTACAGCCTCAGAGTGGCTCTTTCATCACCTGAAAGCAGCTGTTCAAACTGTAGCTCCTTGTTAGTCCTCGCACACGCCTGTCTGGGTAAAGACTCACCGTTAGGTTCTCCCAGGAGTGCTGTACCTGCAGGTCCTTGCATCCACATCGCTATCTTAAATCCCTGCCTGTCCTCTTCCAGGGGTTTTATTTTGTCCACCCTCCTGCCTCTTCTCTGCCATCCCTTGGAGATGCTGCCATTACTGTTTTCGCCTGCGGCAGCAGAAGGTGACAGCCCAGTCTGGGGGTTTCCAAATGGCCAGGGGCCCCTCGTGCATCTCGGGGTTTCCAGCAGGACTTTGGCAGCTGGAAGGTTTGTGGAGCTGGAGCTCGTTGTGATTTGTAAATACCGTGAAAAGCGGAAGTGTTGTGATTGTTTATTTAATTGTTTAAATATGCCAGTGTTAATACATATAATTACACAGCATAAACAGATTTAATTACTTAAATGAGCTAAATATTTTTGCATCTTAGTCGAAAATTGCAATCAAAAGTGCTCAGTGGGTGGCAGATGTAGAAAAGAATTGTTTTCTCTGGTGGATGCCTCTGAACATTTACTCCTTTCTCTGAGGAGCAGAAGTGAGGTAGGGCACAAAATCCAGAGGCCCAGACAGTGTGTGAAAAGGAAGTTTGCCTGGCTCCCTCAGGTTTCAGTGAGCACTGGAAAGTAGCTGGAGAGCAGGTGAGGGGCTGAGCGCGCTGCTCTGCCAGCAGCCCTGGCCAGCGATGGCACGCGCAGTGGGCACAGGGGTGCAGAGGAGTGGCGAGCTGGTGGTGCCGGTGCCAGGCTGGAGAGCGGGACTCGGCAGCTCTGCTGGGAGAGCCGCACGGCCTCGCCTCCTCAGCTGTGACCACGCTTGTGCCAGACTTGAGCTAGAAGGAATGCAAATAAATGTCTCCTCTCAGTGATAAATACTGGACTGGTTGATTGAATGACGATGGATTTGTCCCACTCCTGTTTCAGGATTGGGAGTCAAGACTTCATTGAAATCTCCGGTGTGGATGCTGGTTTCAGGAGGTTGCCCATCTCTGGCTGCTTCTTCCTGCTACGGTACCTTGCAGTTAAGACTGAGGAAGCATTTCTACGTTTCATTCCTCGGATGAGATTCCTCTTAGAAGCACTGTATTGTAATTACGGCTGTGCGTGTTAAATTTTTAATTGGATTTTCATTTGTCTATTCAATTGATATAATTGATGTGCATCCTTTCTCCCTCAGGATGCAGGTTAATAACCTACTAACCCTGGAACGAAGGAATGATGAAAGGATACCACACTAGGGTCTAAGGGACTGTTTATAATGTATGTTTTTAACTGTAGCCTTATTTTTTGTCCTTCGTTCCCTACAGCTTTTTATACTTCCAAAGCCCCCACATGCATTAAAAACATTAATTATTCTAACTTTAATGGAAATAACTATTCACACTGGACCTACAAAGAGGCCAAGTATATTAGCACTGGTGAAAGTCTTACAAAAGAAAAGAGAAAAAGTTTTACAAATAGAATCAAGTTCTGTTCATTGTCTGAACAGGCACCTCTTGGTTTCTTTTGGTTCAGACTGCAGAGGGGACTTGTCAAAGGAGTAATTAATACGTGCAACCTACAAAAGATGATGCAGGTTGGTACAGGAAATGTTTAGATAACACCGAGAGCATTTGCTAACTGTGGGAGGTCAGAAAGCAAGGCTGGAGCAGGATAAAGGGCAAAGGTGTCTGGGTTAGGGTAAGACACTGCAGATCTATGCTTGATGCTGCTTTTCTTGTGTGAAATGGGTCCTTTCCTGTGGCAGTGCCTAAGGATGATGACCCTGACAGATCACAGTCCCAAGTCAAATCTCCTGCTCCCGCTGGAGCTGGAAGGTTCAGCTCTTTTGCCAACCCCAGACTCGAAGGGAGTCAGAGAAGCACTAGTGCTGGGGTAATGAAAACAAAAGCAGAGCTCTCCTCTGCCATATGTCACCTTGGGGACGTTCCCTGCCGTGACCAGCCTCTCCTGGCTCCTGTTCTTTGCTGAAAACCTGCTGCTTTGGGACCTTGTGGCTGCCCCTGGCACCCCGGCAGGACACATCACTTCCATTTGCCCCTCTGGTCCCTGCTCGCCTGGCGGGGCTTGGCTGATGTGCAGTGCTTTGTAAAGATGCATTTCTTCTGGGACACCAGTGTGCAAATCTCACTGCAGCTCACGCTGAGCCCTGGCCAGGGCTAAAGTTTATTCTAGCAGAAAGAAACGCTTTCTTCTAGCTTACAAAGCTGGAAATGGAGTGATTAAATGAGCAAACTCTAAGTGCAGAATTAACACATGGCTGAGTCCACTCTGCCCGATGATGCTGGAGGTGTCAGGGGAATAGCAGGTCTGGGAGGAGCAGGGGAGGGCGCCAGCCCCGGCTGTTTTCTCACCTTCCCTCTTTGCTGAGGGACACAGTGCCCAGAAGTGCTCTAGAGACAAAGATTTCAGCAAAGCAGGCCAAGCTGCCGAGAGGAGCAACTGAAATGCCCCCAGATACATTAAATAAACATCCCAAGACACACAGAGTCTCAAGCTTCAGATCCTAACCAAGCTATCAGCTGCCTGAGGCTGGGTAGGAGATTTTCCTGGGAAGGTTATCCCGTGCTGGTTGGCGTGGGCTCTCCCAAGGCTGATGCTGAAGATCCCTGGGTTGGCAGAGAGCTCAGCGTCCTGCAGCCGGATGGAGACTGGTGGTGGTGTCATGATGGTTTGATCAATTGGTAGTACTGGAGGAACTGTCCTCAGGTCAAATAGTAAATGGGCTGGCTTGTCCTGCATGTCACCATGGTGCTGTTCCAATACCTTCCATGTGCAGATCAGGCTTAAGGAGGGTCTGGAAGAGCAGATTCTGTGGTGCAGTGAAGGCTAATGAGCTCTGGTGGCTTTTTCTAAATCGCTTCTGCTGGCTATGGAAATGAAAACTATTATGCTTGTAACCTGTGACTCTTGAGGGAGCTGACTGCTGGGAGGGTCAGAGGATGGCAATGTCATGTGTTTTGTTGGCCAGTGCAGTGGAGAGCAGCTGAAGACCTGAAAATTATTTAGTTGATTGTAGAGAACCTCACATTTATTAGCTCATTCCCCACAAGCAGTAAGGAGACAAGGCCTTTGCTCACTGGGCATAGTGAAGCTACGGAAGACGGGGAGAAACTATTGCAACCTGCTTGCACCCCTGTACCCCGCCCCAGCTCGCACTCTTTGGCCACACTGCAAAGGCCGAAGAGCGCGCGTTGGAGATCGCGGCACCGAGCCGGTGCAGGTGGTGGAAGGTTTGCAGAAGGCAGCACGCCCACCTCTAATGCCTCTATAGATACGTCCAGTGGTCCTGGCCTGTTCTTGTGGGGAGAAAATCGAGTTTGCTGTGGGAATGTCAACTCTGAATTTCTTGAGCTGTGTGTGTAAAGTCTCATTTTTAAAGATGTATGACGAGAAAGACATGGCTTCCTTAAAAATTAATCTAATGTGCAGCAGCATCTTGGATGGTCTGCATAATGATATGGAACCCGCAAAGCCGGAGCCACAAAGAGGCTGAGCAGCATAAACAGTGCAAGATGAATGAGCCACATTGCTGGGGACGCCACTCCAGCCCCCAAATTCAATCAGAGACTCTGGGATTTAAAAATAATGTGGCTTTCTGCTGAGGTAAAGCAGACTCTGTTCTGTTCTGTTCTGCTCTGCTATGGCTAGTTCTGGTTGCAGCTTTCAAACAGAGATTTCGGCCAAAAGCAACAAATCCATAAATCATTGGGAGCATCCACCCTGGCCACAAGGAAGGGATGGATTCATCAGCCGTGGGTGGTCTGGTGCCTCAATGCTCGAGAGGCTTCTACCTGCCCTGCACGTGCAAGAGAGGACGTGACCCCCGGGGAGCAGGGTGGGAAGGGGGCTTGTTCAGCTGCTGCTCACGGGTGTGTGCGCTGGCTCTCGGAGCAGGCTTCTCTCCTTCTGCACTGCAAGTGCTACCCACCAGTCAGCAACGGGGCTGTCTTTGTTGTGCTGTGAACTGCAGTCAGGTGTGGGCAGGAGTGAGCGGCCGGAGAGCTGAGGCTGCAGAAAACAGGTGCCACACCATGCCAGCTGGGAATTTTCTTGCTGGCCCACACTCATCCCTGTCTGCAACTGTTCTTGCATCTTCTAGTGGAAGAGCTGAGAACCTTGGAGGTCACTGGTGCTGAGTAATCTCTCCCCAGAACGGGTATCTTAATTTGCTCTCCAGCAGTTAAAGACTGACGTAAACCCTAGGGTACAAATTTAATATCCTTTCTAAATTTATTGTAATTAATTAGGAAACTCATTGTTTATAATCTCGTTGTGTTTGTGCCTGTGGTGACTTCCTTTGGGACAGTCCAGCAGAACGCTTTATGAAAGCATGTCTTGTTTTCACCCTGTTCATCTGGAAGACTGTCAAATCTATAGGTACTTCATCTTCACGCCTCTAGTATGCATTCCCTTCTGCTTCTTACCATTGATTTTCTTTTCCAGCCACGTTGGTAATTCCCTGGCTTCCTCACTATCCTCACCTCTGCTATTTACCCTCAAATTTCCACCTCTTCTACCAAACCTACTAAACAGCATGGACTCGCCCGGTGACAAGGATGACTGGGCCAGGGGGGGACACAAAGTTTCCTAACTACTGGAATGCTTAAAAGATGGACACAGGTTTTGGGATGCTCTGAAACCCCCTGGTTAAGGGTTTTAGAGAGCAGGTTGCACTTGTTCCTGTTTGATCCAGGGGGTTTGCTCAACAAGCTCCCAGAACTCTTCCGATCGCTGTGATTTCCCCCCTGGTGGCTCAAAGCCAGGTGGGATGATGGGAGAGAGGCTCTGTCCTTGCTGGTCTCCCCAGAGTGCTGATGAGGTGGGAATTGCTGGGGAGCAGCAGCGAGGGCTGGACTATGGGGGGCTCTGCAAATGAAGATGAGCAGCACGTGTCTGACGTGATGTAGAGGAGGGAGCACTCGACCTGTTCTGAAGCTTTGCAAACTTGGGCTTCATTTTCTTCTTGCTTTCCTACCAACCTCCTTGCAGCCTTTGCTGCCTTGCTATCCATTGTGCCCAGCTTCTGATTTATTAATTGGTTGTTATTGACGACTGACCCCTAAGCCCAAGAACCAAGAGGGGCAGCAGCTGGCACGGGGCAGCACCAGCCCCTGGCGCTCACCTGCCCTCCCCAGGCGTGTGGCTTCCCCTCTGTGACACGTGCCAGCTTCCCCCCAGTATAACTGGTGAAACTGGTATTTCTGACCATAACATTCTGAGCAACTTGGGGCTGTACAGATGAAATCTCACATCTTGAACTGCACCCAAAGCTGACAGTCAAGGCAGCGGAGAAAGCAATCGGAGTTAATAACACAGCTGAGTCTCCTGCCACGTCCTAAGGCTTTTTTCTTCAATATTATTCAAAATTTAGGCACCTTTCGTATTAATTAAATGGTAACTTTCTGTATCCCACTATCAAACTATCCAATAATGCTCGCTCAGAGCAATCAGAAATGACAAAAATAAGGTACTAATATAATTTTATTATGAATGATTTGATCCCTGGGGTTTCTATCATATTAAACAAAGAAACAAATTAGCCAGCAACTGAATTAAGTGGAGGAACTTGCATCATGGAGAGGCAATAGATTTTTTCAGAGTTAGGCTGCCAGCTACTTCCGAGCTTCACATGCAGTTTGTGAGTTGCCCTGTGAGTTTCCTGGCAATAGTCCTGCCCCCACGTATGGATGCATACGTCAGCATGTAGCTGACACAGTTTGCTGGGATGTGGTCAGTGACATCTAAAAGCACCTGTGCCTCTCTAAGTGCGACTGCATGTTCTGCTGTTACATTCTCCATCCTGCATGTATAGACACATACAATATCCATTGCATTAAACTTTGCCCTTTAAGGAACAGGCATGTACAGAATGGGACCTAAATCCTGGGGTAGCAAAGCAATTTAATTACCATTAAGGGGGTGAGATCACATGGATTTCTGCTGGAAATGCACTTGTCCTTGCCAGCACTGAGGTGTAGAGAAAGACCAGGTTCTTAGTTCTCAATGGCTAATTTTTTTCCTTCAGGTTCAGACTGAAGTTTGTCAGGTGGTTCCAGGCTGGGCTGGAATGCCAAAGGGCTTTGGAAATGATGTGGTGTTCAGGTATTTTTCCCTGGCAAGGCTCCGTGTATCCAATGTGGCTGATCCCATTATATCTCTTACCCCTGTTTCTGTGAGCCTCTGATTCATGAGTGTATGTTATTTACTGACAAAATAGGAGNCCAGCAGTCCCGGCTCAGGAACGGGGACAGGGCAGCCGTGAAGTCTCCGGAGTCCTCCTGCGGTGCAGCCAGAGCCCTGGTTGTAATCGTCAGTTATTAACGAGCATCTCCACGCCGGGGCTGTAACGAGCAGGCTTGGCACGGGCGCGTGCGCGGGAAGCTCTCGGGTCGGCCCTTTGCCCAAACCGCCGTGGTTTGTCTGCCTTTGGGATCG
>VWZY01006563.1:62611-76220 GCA_013399075.1 Chloroceryle aenea | reverse complement strand
CGCATGAGCGGGGTAGCTTTGTCCTGTTTTTTTTTTTTTTATTTATTTCAGCTTGTTTCATCTCGGTGTATCCCGCAGTGGACCCTCCACCGCCGCCGGAACCTAGGTGCCCGGGTCGCGGCTCCCCGAGGTGCACAGTCCGGCTTGGCCCCGGCCGGGAGCTCACCCGGCCCCGGAGTTCACCCGGCCCCAATTGAGAACGGCCCAGCTCCGGTGGGNCGCCGTCTCCCGTTGCCGGGGCGAGGTTGCCCCCTGCTGCTCTCCCGCCATGGAGCATAAAGCGGGTGCGAGGCGAGTGCGCCGGGCCCGCCCTGGCACCGCAGCGGAGCGGGGTTAACTTGTTGCACCCCCATCGGCTTGAGGCAGGTGTGAGGGCGGCCGTGGCCATTAGGGGGATGCGCTGGTGTCCTGTGGTGATTTAAAAGTAAACCGCCGGTGAATGTGCTGAGTATTGTTTTTTTTCTCTCCAGGAAGGAAAATCCATATGGGAAAAATGCTTTTGAGCAGTTACCGGCCGGGGACAGAGCCGTGAGGGGCGTGTGTGCAGAGGGACCACCAGCAGGTGAGCTTGCCCTGGCAGAGGATTCTGCTGCTTTCCATTTGTGATTGCTAAGGATTGGCCAAAGAGCAGAAGTTTTGTGAATACGTGTTCATTCAGTAGACATATCTTGCTCACAGGGTTGGTTTGAGGCTGCATTTACCTTTGCTAGCTCTAAGTTTACACTTAGTAAAGGAGTTCGTACACAGTGGAAAACAAATCAGTGGGTAATCCACGAGGGAGAAAATATTGCATGGAGAGGGGATGGAGAGCAGTCAGCCTGGAAGAAAACACTGCCACCAGCCACTTAGGTTTCCCAGGAGGTCTTTGCCTAGAAGGATCAAGATGTCCCTTCCCATCCCTGGAAGCATCCAGGGCCAGGCTGGATGGGGCTCTGAGCAACCTGCGCTAGTGGGAGGTGTCCCAGCCATTGGGAGGGGGGTTGGAACCAGATGATCTTTAAGGTCCCTTCCAGCCCAAACCAGTCTGTGATTCTATGGTTAGGACACAACTTTATTTCTTCAGCCTGTATCTGGGTCAGCCCTACAGCAAAGCTTTAGCACACACCCCTCTTGTCAAGGGATACCCCAGAAGTGTCTGGTTCCTTACTCTGTGGTCAGAAAAGAGGAGTAAAGGTGAGGCTGGCCCTGCACAGCTGTGAGTGAGCCTGGCTGGTTTTAGCCCAACAGGAGCCATGCAATGACTTGGCAGTTTAATCCCGATGGGTTAGGAGCCACACAGGCTGATGCGAGGCACGCGACAGCATGGTGTTGGAGGTGGATGCTTTGTTCCAGCTTCTTTAAAAGGTACTCTCCTTGCCGAGGGTAGGAGCCCGTCGTATCACAATTAAAATGTGTGCAAATACTCCATGACACACCAGCAGGCAGTGCCTTTTAGAGCCTGGGTGCCATTAGAGACTGGGAAGTAATGGCTGAAACCAGCGCCGTGAAATATAATTTCTTTAAATGTAAGAAAAAAGAAAAACTCAGAAAATTGTGATGGCATTTTAACTAACTTCAAGTGTGCTGGCTGGCTCAGCCGCCCCTTTGATGTTGCAGCCGGGTGACCTGGCCTCCCCCGCCATTCATCACCGCCTGCAAATCAAACTCTTCGGCTCTCCTGCTTTACAGCCCTTCCTCTGTTCTGCTAATAAACACAATGTTATTTAAAATAGCCACGCAGGAGGCGTTCAAAGGGGATATCCATACCTGAGTTTCAGTGGAGTGCAGTTTCTCGCTGCCGAGCCCTAACCTGCTCCCTGCCACACAGGAAAGGAGAGCGCTGGTCTCGGTACGCAGCGGTGGATCGCGGAGCGGGAGGCTCGCAGATCCCTTCGCTCTGGTGGCAGCTCCCTGATCAGAACCTTGGGGAACACGTCTTTAAATATTTCATTTCACCTTCACTTTTGCAGTGGCCCTGTATGGGTGTGGTATCCGTTAATCTTGCTTGGTAGAGGAGTAGGGTCCGAAGGGAAGTGGAGAATTGCTTCCCAAGGGTCCCAGGTCCCAGGTGGCGTTGGAAAGTTGGCCTGTCGGGGAGTGAGCTGTGGCTGTGGTGGGTACGGTGTGTGTGTAACACACCTGGATGCAGTGAGTGTGCTGCACGTGGACACAGTGCATGTGTTACACACCTGGATGTGGGGGGTGTGTGTAACACAGCTTGAACAGGGGGCATGTGTAACACCAGTGTGAACCTCGTCTCATGGCCTCATTCGAGTTGTGAACTTGGCGGTGATGTTTTAACTGCTTGATTTCATCAGTGCTGAGCTGCCCTGAACACAGAGCTTCTGGACACCTCTTACCCTGTTTTGTTCACGCTCTGCCAACAGCAGAGCTGTGGCCATCACCGTTTCGAGGTGACGCGATGTTTGCCAGCAGCCCCTGTGGTGAGTGCCTGAGCACCACACGTTGCTGCCCCTGGCCAAACCCACTCCGGGATGTCATGAAGGAGCAGGTCAGGAACACCAGCAGCATTGCAGTTTTAGACAAAGTATGAAACAGCAGCAGATGATCACATTGTTTGTCTTTGCCTCCATCGCTCTCTGGGCAGTGTCGCCACTGCCACCGTTTGCCATCATTTCCTTCCCTCTTGGTTCTGCCTTGTGCTGGGTGTGAGGAGGGCTGGCTTGGGCATGGGAGGAGGGCAGAGCTGGAGCACTAAAACATAAAATACCCCTTTTCCCAGGTGCTCAGCCCCATCCCAGCCCCTTGCTCCTGGTGTGATGGGCTCTGCTTGAGCCCATCATCCTGGTGCTGGGCGAGGTGCTTGGTGCCTGAAGAGCACCAAGGCCACAGGGCTTTGTGCCCCTGGGACAGAGGCAGCACCCAGGCAAGAGCTGTGGTGGTTGATGCACCAGCCAGGGAGATCCCCTTCACTGAGGTGGCACCGAGGCTTGATTAGAAGAAAATGAGTAAAGGATTCTGTGTTGTTTTGGATTTTGTACTCTGGCACGAGTTTATTCTGAGTTTTGCTGCAGATCCTCTTTGTAGCAATTACTTTTACAGCACATTGTCTGTACTGTGCAGGAGCGAATGAGGTGGGCTAGGAGAGGCGTCTGGCCGGGTTAGAGCAGCTCTGTGTTGTTTTTTTCATAGGCTGTATATTTTCTCCTCTTAGATCTGGTTCTTTTCATCCTCACTGCCTCTTTGCCTTTACCTTTTGAAAACGTCTATTGCTTCAAAATGCTGTTGAAGCAAATTGCCAGGTCCTGCCTTGCCCGCCGCAGCCCCCCGAAGCTGGGAGCAGCCGGGGATCGTTGATCGGGGCTTTCCTTTTAAACCTGCCACTGGCTAAGCTTTGGAAGGCTGGATTGTTGTTTTGTGAATAATGTATACGTGGCAAGGAGCAGAACGGCGCTGCTGTCTGTGCCGATGAACCCCAGTGTGCCCTCCTGGGAGGAGGCAGAGCTGATCGGGTTTGTGCACAGTCCAGCTTTCGGTCAGTTCGGAGTAGGCCAGCTGACAGGAGTTGTTCTGACCTGCTCTGGTTTCTCTGTTGCGTGCAGAGTAACAGCCGTGGACGTCTAATTCAGTCAATTGCTGTGTGGATTATGGTGACATCGTGGAAATATTTCTTAGCAGCACCAAAAGGAGAAAAAAAATTTTCTTATTTCTTGCTGAATATGGAATGGAAAATATGTTGATTTAACTCTAAAAAAATGCACAGTCGATTCAAGGGGAAAAAAAAAAACCTAAGAAAGAAAGAAACCCTTTACCATATCTAATTTCATTAGTAAACTGTAAATGGAAAATGATGAAGAGGTAAGATTTCAAAGGGCTGGTAACCCACACATTTTATGTAGCATTAATCATGNCCTTTTCTGCTGGTGACTCGTGTTTTCTGCTCTACCCTTTCAGAGGCTCTTTCTCTTCCAGGCTGTAAAAAGGGTTAAGAAAGGAATTGTCTCTATTATGGTAATTAAACTCCCAGGAAACAGCCTCATTAGACTAATAAAGAGTAAATAAAGCAGGCGAGGACACACTGTTCTTTCTGGCAGTGCAGGGCAGCAGTTAACTCCCTTCCCTCTGCCTCCCTGCTCTGCAGCAGCCCTGCCCGTGCCCCTGCCCATGTCCTGAGCTCCTGCCTGGCCTCTGCCCCCGCCTGGGTTCTCCCCCCAGAACTTTCCCAGCAGTTTTCTTCTTGGGCCAAAGTTCTCCTCGCTCGGTGGCGGGACAGGGCAATGGACGTTTCTGATGCTCGGGGGAGTTTTCGGTCGTGTTTTGCTTATCCATGAGAAGCAGCCCCGGTTTCAGTTGCCGCCTTCTCCAGCGCAGCCCGGGCTCGGTGCAGTGAGAGGCTGTGACGTTGCACAGGCGATGGACGCTGGGTTTTGTTTCTTGCAGAAATGACATTTGCAGCACGCTTCTGGGTGATGTTTCTTCTCCAGCAATGACCCCAGCTGAGGCAGGGCACCGTGCTGAAAATGCACACGTAGCTCTCCTGCTTTTTCAGAAAGCAGATTATGGAGGGAGAATGAAATTAGCAGTAAAAGTATTAAAATATTGATAGCAATCATTCCATGTCCTGGCTTTACTAATTAATTATTAATTTTACCTTGAAGGTTAGTGTAAGATATGGACTTTACTTTATCATGCCTTCACTTAGCAAGATGTTTGACTATATATTTTTAAACATTATCAAGTCTCTTGCAAATAGCTCTCATTTTTTATGGCTAGCAGTTGGGATTTGCTTTGTGTGGCTTCGTAAAGCGGGAGAGCAGATTACGCCAGGAAGGCCTCGGGGGAGCAGTCCCTCTGTCAGGTGTTGGTGACTCCTGCTGATCTCTGCTGCTTCCTGTCCTTCTGGTCCCGTACTTGTTGCTTTTCCATTTCGAGGACCCTACACAGAGAAATGTCTTGGCACTGGAGGCTCAGCGTTGCAAGGTGCTCACTGAGGAACTGGTTTCACTATAAACTTGGGGATGCCGTCAGCTGGAGGGGCAGTGGGTGCATCCCTGGAGCAGGGCTGCCCTCTCCATCCATCCATCCGTCCCCCAGCATTCCAGCTCGGCTGTGCACTGAGCAAACAGGCACCAGGCTGGGTCCACACGATGCCGGGGGTGTTGCTGCATCCGGCCCCGACCAACGGCTCCCAGCACGGCGGGCTCTGCAAATCCCGGCCGCGGGCAGGGAAGCCACGTCTGAGCTGCTTCTGAGGACGTGCAAGCTGGGTATTGTCTTGAAATAAATGCATAAATAACATGATCTGATGAAAAACAGTAGTCCATACATAATTCATAAATCATTTTTAAACTGGGCAAACTTTTGAATTTACCGTGAAGAATTTTTTTTTTCTTTAATGCAACTTTAGTATCGACAAAAGATTCAAATATGGAAATGTTTATGTGTGTCTGTGGCTTCGCTGGTGAGAAATTGTATTGATTTCAGTGAACTATCCACACGAGGAAGATCAGCTCTGTATGTGCAGGACTGGAGCTTTTCTTCTGTAAACTTCCCATTTCCTCTCTTGCATCAGAAAGGTTTAAAAGATCCGTTTTACTGTCTTGAGGGTAAATGCCTTTCATTTCTGAAATGGTGAAACCCACTTCTCACTTGTTTCTCTTAAAGTGGACCCGGTTTGAAATGTGGACAAATGGAAAAAAGCTTCACCAGCCTCCCTGGGGGGGTGAGGTTACAAACCTCCAACTTTGGAAGCAATAATTTTTCATTTGTCCTTTTTAGAAAGGAGTATTAGAGAAGGAGCGTTTTGCCATAGCTTTGTGAACAGCAGAACTTACCTGGCCTGGGCCCTTTTGAGATACAATTAAGGAAATTACAGCTTTCTTCTGCATGCTGCTCTCCACTTCTAGCATCTGCAGCAGGAAGGTCCCAGTGGAGCTGTGAATGTGCGTGAAGCTGCCACCCGCTCACGCTGTTTGCAGGCCTGGGGCCGCACTTCCCCGTGTCTCTGGCGTGTGGGGACGGACGGAGGGTGCCCAGGGATGGGAGCTTTTACTGGGGCAAACTCACCCGTAGCATTCGGAGGCTTGCTTGCTCAAAGGAGTTACAGTGCCCTTGCTTGCTCAAATAGACTGTTTTCTTCATTTGGGGGAATTATGTTTGTTGACTGACTGAATGGGCAGGTTTTTGCTGGTTGGCCACTCAGCACTGCCAGCTGGCTATTGATACATAAAAGCTACAAACACACTTTTTATCCCCAGCACTGTTTCAAGATCCTTTAAAGGTCTTTTGTCGTAGCACAGCCCCCATGCCAAACACCAGCATTGCAAGTATATGCGGATGCAGCTCCTGATCACAGAGGCTGAGAGGTGCCTGGGGATGGGGAGGCTGCCTTGGGGGCCACTCCACATCACTGTCCTGCTCTCACTCCCTTTCCCTGAGTGTCCCCTACGGCCACCGTGAGACCAGGGTGAAGCTGCAGAGGAACTTGGCTGTGATGCCAGTTTGGTTGGAAGGAGAACATTCCTTCTGTACGGAGTCAGGTCTTGGTTGTATCGATGCAGATGCACATTGGCTCAGGATAGGGTCAGGGACCTGGCACCCGTCGAACAGAAATGTGGTTTTAAGAAATTTGCTCCCAGTTGCCCCTCTCCTCCCCCTTGTATCATTTCCAGCAGGAAGTCCTGTGTAGCTTCCATCTTTGTCCACATATCTGCGGGATGTTTGTCAGCACGGTGTGGTCATAAGTGACATAAAAGCCAGTCAGTTAATAGTATCCAAATGACACAGCCAAAGATTTTCCTGCTGTATTATGCAGCTATCTTTGTGTCATTACTATTATATAAGTTCTGTGATTAATGCAGGATTAAAACAAAATGTCAGCTGGAGTGGAGTTAGCACCGGCCTGCAGAGACCGGCTGGAGCAGCTACTCCGCTGCGTTGCCACTTCCCTGCTTTCTAACCACAGCACCCTGCCTGCCCCCTGGTAAGCACAGTTGGGAGAGACTCTAAACGACCCCTCAGACCAGCCGAGCTGCCCGCTTGGGAGGTTTTATGCCCATCAGAAGCAGAGTGTGTTAGATGCCGTCGTCTCGGCCTCGTGTGGGGCTCCCCTCAGCCTTCAAGGGCTGGGCATAAAGCACTTTCTAATGTTTTCCTTTGGTGCACTTGTCCATGTGTTCTGTTGGAGGCTCTAAGGTGGAGAGATGAACCCCCAGAGGCCCAAGGGCTGGGAAGAGCTCTGCAGAGCTCGGGGTGAAGCAGGCAAATGTTGCCTTCTGCTCCGAGCTGCCTGGTTTGGGACAGCTACAGGCACAGGCGGTTTCCAGGAGTCGTTCTGCACGCCTGGGCCAGGGCTTCCAGCGAGGGGCTCCTCCAGCCCCTTGCCCAGCGGGAGCTGCACGGTGCAGGGGGATCGCTTTCTGGCTCCCTGCAGTCACACGTGGTTTCTCTGAGCTCAGGGGTTTGATGCTGACCCCTCATCACTCTCCCTGCTGTGGGTCACCGGGATTCCTGAGCATCTTGTGCCTGGAGCCAGGCAAGAGGTCTCCCTGCCCCCCTGACAAGTAGATCCAGTAAGATACACCTCCCACAAAGGCAGTGCAGTTAATAGCAGTTGTAGGGGGTGACAAACAGAGAGTTCCATCTCTTTTGTTATGGCTTTTGCAATGAAAACGTTTTAGGTTGGGTTTGTGGTAGGTTGAGCAGCAGCAAGATGCAGAGGCCAGAATGGGAAGTGACACCATCTGAGCCACCCCTGCTGTGCTCTGCAGCACGTTTCCTCGCCTTCCACCCATCCTCATCCTCACACCTCCCCAGGCGAGGATTTGCAACGGCTCCTTCCCCAGGACGTGGCTGCTCCTCTCAGCTCCTGGACTGGATCTGCGGCCGCTCGCTCTGGAGCCGTGTCATTTCCTGAGCCTGATTTGCAGTTTAGACCAAGGAAGGGTTTAGGCTCAAAAGAGGAGCAGCAAGGAGGGCAGGCCACGATGCTATTGAGAAACATTTTGGGTTGGGGAGGCAAGTGACAGTCTCAAAACCTGCTTCTTGGCATCGTTACGAAAATACCTGCTGGCAATAGGGCAGGGAGGTCATGGCCATGTGGACAGGAAAATAGAAAGTGACTGGTGGGTTTGCCTTGTGTGACTGATGTGCTAAAGATGATATTCTCCTTCATTAGCAGCACTTAGCATTGGAGGACACTGTCGGACACTGGGGACGAGTACAGTATTTTTAACAAGTAATTTAGAGCCTGTCTTCACTGCGTGATCAGCTTGAGGTAGAACTTGAGAGCTGCCAGTAACCCGACGCTCGTGCGTGTCTGGCTGGAGCCAAAGGGTGCTTTACTGGGCACTGACCCGCTGGTGCCAGTGCCAGGCTGGAGCTGCTGCTGGTGCTCATCACGCCGTGGGGCTCAGCTGGCTCCTCCAAACGCACCCGGCGGCTCCAGGGCTGGTTTGCTCGGAGCAGCCTGACTGGAGAGGAGTTCCTGCAGGTATAGATAGCTTCAGCTGGCAGTTGAGTGAGGACAACCCCACAGAGAGCTGAGAAACTGGATGTAACTCGAAAACACCCAGAGAAAGTTGGGAGATGGCAGATAGCAGCTCTCAGATCCTTTTCTTTCTTTCTTTTTTTTTCTTTTCTTTTTTTTTTTTAAATTCTTTCCACAGTAGCAGACTTGCAGCTGTTAACTAATCCCATAACAAGTGGCATTTAGCCACACATTTTCCAAATTAAATATGCTTGCATGTTGGACTAGTTTCATACCCTGTAATACAAATACTTTCCCTGCTGGGGGAAAAAGAAAAAAAAGAAATGCAAAATCCTCTCAGGCAGAGGAAGAGCAGAGAAAGAGGACGGTGTGCGCGCGTCCGTCCGTCTGTAGCTACTGCTGTCCCTGTCAGAGCAGCGGACGGGGGTTCTGCGAGGAGCACCGTAGTTGTTGGAAGATCTGATGGGTTATCAAGGACTGCTCATGCTTAAATTATTAGTTAAGGCTGTGACATTAAAGAATTGTTATTTGGTCATGGTCTCATGGCTGTGTTTTGCTAGGAGGTGTTTGAAAATTCTCGTCTGTGCTGTCACATAATCTGTACTTGCCCTTTTGTTTCTCTTTTTTTTTCTTTTTTTTTTCTTTTTTTTCTTTCCCCTGGTCATTTGAATAACGTTTTCAGATCCTCAGTTTAATCTGGGTGCAGTCAGTCTAGCAACGTTTGGAAATAAGCAATTAACTGCACGCTTTGTTAGAACTTGCACCGGATCTTTTTGGGGGTGTTGGAGAGCACCTCCCCTGCCCCCCCCCCACCTCCTCCACATTTTTAAGAATCCCATTAAAAATTTGTCAGGATCCCCACACAAGCCAAATGCATTGTTTCCATGGAAACAATTAATGGGGAGAGCAATTTATAAGACTGATGTAAAAAAATGAGCACTTCATCAGCCCCCCTGCTGCGCTGATACACAGGCTGAAGGAAAAGTCTGTGCTGGGGTTTGCAGAAGCCACATCCTTAAAAAAGGGGGGGGACACACACGACAAAAAGGATCCTGCAAGTCCTGTCCGTGGCACGGTGAGCGATGCCTATTGTGCTGTGCAGGCATATTAGCTCTTGGGAAAGACTAGTAAATTCTCATTTCATGACGTCTTTTGAAATGCTTTCCCTTCAGAGAACATATTTTTTTCCTAATCCCACCCTCTTCCGCAATACCCACGCCTGCTCTGGGGGAATGGAATCGGGGTTTGGGATACAGGCAGCAGCTGAGACCCCGCCGGAGCCCGGCCGTTGATTAAAAGGGATCCAGGGTGCCCGATGTCGCCCTGGCCTCCAAAGGTCTCGCAGGGTCCCGGTTAGAGACCTGCCTCAGAAGTGCCCTCTCTGCTTTGGGGGGTTTTGTGGGTGCCATTCTGCCGTTACCACTTTCCCCTGGCCGATGCTTTGCGTTGATTTTGTCAGGAGAGACATAACAAGTGAATTCAAAATCAGAATTTGCTGATGAAAATGAAGAGTGAGCGGTGCCCGGCACCTGCAGCGCGTGCCGACGTTCTGGGCAGGTGTCTGAACTTCCTAAAGAGCTTATTTTGGGGGGAAAAACCCAACAAAAATTCCATCCTGCACAGCTCTGCTGCAGGAGGAGCAGGGATCCTGTGCATCCACGCTCTGAAATACGTGGCAGGGATGTTAGAGCTTGCCAGAAAACATTACCTTGAAATGAAAATTCTTCTTTGCTCTGTTTCTGTATTTAAGGTGTTTGGCCCCAGAGCCGGAGTGGGATGGCCGTGGGGTGGGGTGGGCTGGGGCAG
This sequence comes from Chloroceryle aenea, assembly GCA_013399075.1. NCBI lineage: Eukaryota > Metazoa > Chordata > Aves > Coraciiformes > Cerylidae > Chloroceryle > Chloroceryle aenea. The sequence continues at coordinate 65,986 of VWZY01006563.1, read as the reverse complement.
CTTGGGGACCTCCTAGGACAGTTGAGCCCAGGGCTCCAGCGGCACTCGCTGCAGCGGCCAGCACTGACACACCGAGTCATAATGAAATGAGTAAAAAAGATAATAAGGCAGGAGTTGGTTTGCTTCTGTTTTCCCCTCTTTCTGGGGTCTTTCCCGGCTGGGCTGGGGTGTTTTTCCTGCAGAGGGCACTCGCCATCCACGCTCCGCCGCCGCCCGCCCGCATCCCGCAGCATCCCCCACAAAACACGAGACGTGGGCATAGAAAAAATTTAAATTATGAAAGCAAATTATTCCCTTGTAGTGCATGAGGCCAGCTGAAAGAGCAGCTGAGATTTAAGGAGAAGAAAAAAAAAACCCACAAAACAAAACAACAAAAAACCCCCACCCCAAGACCTGTGGGGGATTGAGGGCCAGGCTGGAGGGACGGAGCGTACCGGGGCGCAGGGTCCGGCGTGCTGCGGGAAAGGGTGGGAATAATCAAAAGGGTGAGAAAAGGAAAGGCTCCGTGGCTGGTTTAAAATTTAATAGCGCTGGGGATGAGAGAGGCAAACGCCTTAATTAAACCACTGTCCAAAAAAAGGGAAAGCATTCCAGAGAGGGGGGCAAGTACACCGAATTCTGGTTAGGCTGTAGCCGCCGAAGTATTAACTCCACCGCGTTTGAACAGCGATGTTTATTTCAACTGTGTTTCTTCCAAGCTTGTATATGAGAAAGGAATAGACTTGCAAACAGCTCAGCCCAGAGAAATGTCGGGGTCTCTCCGTGTGAGGCTCTAAAGTCTGTGATAAATAAATACTCAGCAGCCAAATGATAAAACAGTTTGGATATTAAGTATTCTGGAGTTTGTGGGGAAAAAAAAAATAATCTCCTATTGCTAACAAGCTCCATTGAAAATACATTATAGAAATTGTTTATAGTTATTTTAAAACAGCCTAGCAAATGGTCGTGCACTGCCCTGTGCCATAACTCCTCAAAGGTGGAAAACCCCCTCGCAGATGTGTTTCAGTTTTAATAGAACTTGCATTGTGTTTTTTGATTTTATTTCACCGACGGAGCACGTAAACAAAAATACCCACTGACTGTAAAGCCAGCTCTGGAAGCTGTAGCCCTGGGTGTTACAGGAAGCTCTCCTCCAAAGGGCTTTTACATTGCTAACGAGAACTGTGCATTTATTTGTAAAGTTTCTTTTGGCTACCTGTTCAATTCTTCCTTGCCTTTGTAATTTGTTTTTCTCTGCAAGTGTTTTCTACTTTTATCTTACAATTTAATCATTTTGACACGGACTGGGAATCCTTTCATTTCACAAAGTGTGATTTTCCTTTGCTCCCAGTCCCCGACTGAAGCAGATCGTTGCTGCTTCGGAGCGGATTCCCTGCCAGCAGCACAGGCTCCGGGAGCCGGAGGGACGCTGCGGAGGCTGGGGACGGCCGGTTTTGTTCCGGGACGGCCCGGTCTGTTTTCAGACGCGCGGTTTGGGCTCTCTGGGGCCGAGTCAGGTGAAAAAGAAGCAGCAACAAAATGGCAGAGCAATTACTGAGCGAGGGGCTCATGGAGGAGGGTTGTCAGGTTTCCGTAGGAAGCTGAGGCAGACGGTAAAGTGATACCATCTCCCCCGCTGCACTAATCCCGCTTGTTTCACAAACACAAATTATGAACACTTCAGAATCCCGAACAGAAATCAGGTTTCAGAGCGGCACGGTTCCTTTTGAAGGGGCTCGTCTGTTGAAAAGGCTCTTGTCATTTTATTTTAGGAGGTTTTAACTCTGGATTTGAGGAGATAAAACAACCTGTTCGGAATTATAATGATGTTATTTGGGCTCCGACGTTGAAATTAACGCGACTGTCTCAGGTATTAACACCCTGGGTTTGGGTTTGTAACAGCCTTAAAAAATTGGTTCAAGTTAAAAACAGGCACAGAATATTTCAGCCTCAGCATAGCTGTTTCTTAACAAATTTAAATGGTTTTAACTAATTTCGATTTTGGTTGCGATCTGACGATGAAATCAAAGCTTGCTGGGTTTATCTGGGTTTGTATTTTCATGTTGAAAGTGGTTGTGAATTAAAAGGAGCCTGGCTGGTTGATGCAATTTCATTCAGCATTGAACAGATTAAGGTGGACAGGAAAGTAAACCGGGCTGTTCCCAAGTCCAGTAATTCTTGTGGAGCAGTTTTGTGTGAGAAGCGTGCGGATGTTCATCATCTCTGTGCGGCTGGGGGATTCCCGGACGGCAGGACAAACAGCACCACATGTCCTTTTCAGAGAGATCTGCTGCAGAACCCCTTACAAATTGATTCCCCCTATCCAAAATAATGCCTTTATTTTTATGTTTTGCCAAGTATCCCTGTGTTTGTCTTAATGTGTGTTTTACACGAGTCGAGTTCTAGGTGAGCACACAATGCAGCTGCAACGGCCAGCTCCTAAATAACCTCACAAAGGAAAACACACGTCACTTCCAAATGCTGCTTCCTCGGGAATGCGGGATAAAAACCCACTTGGATTTTGCAATCCCTCCTTCCCCGGATGATCGATACGAGCGGGGCATGGGGAGGTGGGTGCCCCCGGGATGGGGCTCAGGGCTGCCAGCGTCCCCGTCTCGGGGTGACCGGCCGGCGAGGGTGGCCTGCGGTGGCGGCTGTCACTCGGCTGTCCTGGGGACCGCCTCTTGGCTTTGACCCGACCCTTCCTATTATCTCCCTTCCATTTTACATTCCCTCTTGCTGGAGATATTCCCATTCATAAAATCATTCCCTGCTTGCTTACAGTGGGAAGGCAGGTGCTGGTGTGTCTGAGAAATAAAGAAGATCCCCAGCAGAAGCTGTTTGTCAGACCCCTGCTCCTCGCTCCTTCCCCGATCCCCGTTGCAGGCGTTGCCTTACATGGCAAACCCTCGGTTTATTTTTCGTACTTTCTTCTGCCATTTATTAAACATCAGAATATTTTCAGCCTGCTCAGATCCCACCTATTCAGGCAGTCTTGCCCGGCAGGGCTTCCCGCTGCGAGAGCGCGCAGTTCTGGGCCGAATCCTCGCTATTGTTTTTTATGATGACATCAAAAAATCTGTTGAAACTCGGCGTGCCTTTCTCTGCCTCGTGTCAGGAGTCCCGCTGCCCGCGGCGGGGATGCCAGCGGGGCACGGCGAAGGCCGGGCAGGGAAAGGGCTCCTTGGGCAGGAGGCTTTGCCAGCGCCGGCCCCGCAGCGAGGAGGAAATGTTCTGGCCAGTTTCAGAGGGGGCAATGCAGCTGCTAATTCCTTTTCCCTGTTTGCTCCATCCTATTTCAGCAGGGTTTGCCTAGATTATTTTGTAGGTTGGTTTGGTTTTTTTAAATTAAAAATAAATAAAAGCCCTTATGCAGTTAATTTAATTTTTTTTTTT
>VWZY01006563.1:48872-62473 GCA_013399075.1 Chloroceryle aenea | reverse complement strand
CATCGCCTCCCAGAGCATCAGGAGGATCGGATTAGATGTACTTCTCTCAGACCTGAGGCATTACTATTTCTTCCCCCTACTCAGCATCCAATTGTCTGGCTCTATCTGGGTCCTAAATCCATCCTGAATTGGTTTCATAGCTGGCAGATTTGTGTGTTCCATCTTGTTTTGGGACCTGGCTTTCATATGAATATCTCANGGTTGGTTTGGTTTTTTTAAATTAAAAATAAATAAAAGCCCTTATGCAGTTAATTTAATTTTTTTTTTTATTATTGGCTTGCATTTCAAATATTTTGGAATGTTAGTCTCTATTCTTCTTCTCTTCTCTCTCACTTTCTCTAAAGGGTTGATTGAAAACATGTCAAACGCTGGTTTTAGCCAGGGTGCCACAAACCCGGGGTTTATTGTGGAGGGAGCGGTGACAAACCCTCTGGCTTTGAATGGATGGTGGCGCGTTGCCCTCCGGTAGAGAAATGGTTAAATTATGCACTCGTTGGAGTATGAAGGCAGTTCTTCTTTGCTGACAGATAGTTTGACCAGTGTCAGGTTATCCCGATGCGTTCAGCATACCTTCATTGCATCATAAATAAAACAGACAAATTACTTTTTTTTTTTCCTAGGGTGGAATAAGCAGGAGGCAGGGGAGGGATGGGGATCGGGGTAGATGGGGGTGCAGAAGGGGGTGTGTGTGAAGAATTAGAAGGAAAAGAAAAAAGAGAGAGATCTTTGCAGACACTCTATGAATCTCTGCTTGGCAGCTGAGAACAATGAGAAAAGCAAGCAATTACCTCGATCCTTCCCCTTACCCAGACATAGGAAATATATTCCTGCCTGAGCCTTTTTTCTCGTCTCTCTGCCTCCCTCCTTTGCCCTGCCTCTCTCCCTCTCTCCCCCTCTCCCTCTCTCTTTCCCCCTTGTATATCTAATTTAATTCTTCGAGGAAGGCAAGGCAGATGTAACAAAGAAAGGAGGGTCTGTGTCGACGGGCCACTTCCTACCGCAGGACGAAGCCTTCCTCCATGGCGAGTGGCCTTTCCCATCCCCTGCCTGGGCAGACTCCCGCAGCCTCTGCAGCGGCGGCCCTCAAAAAGGAGCAGAAAGGTTTTTTTTTACAGCTCCCACTCTTTACAAATTCCTCCCAAATAAAGTGGTGTGAATACTAAATCGCTCTGCCCGGGCGCAGGGAGTGTTCTTTGCCTTCAGAAATCCATCCCAGAGGGTCAAGCAGAGAGAGCCCCTTCTCCCCAGTTCCCTCAACTCCTGTATTCAGCGGCCTCTGTACTGGCAGCTTCTGCATTCTCTGGCAATTCCTTTAGGATTGAAATTCTTGTTCTTGAATCTTTTACTCTCTTTTTCTTTTTTTTTTTCCAAAGCATCATTTGCAAATATTTCCTTAGGTTGCCGGGTCTGTACAGGGCTGGCCGCGGGTGGTTCCCCTCTGGCTGTCACCACGTGGCCCAGGGACTCACCCGCGGGAGAAGGGGCACCCCCGTGCCCTGGCACCCGGCACCGGGGTCCCTGTGTGTCATGGTGATAAACACGTAGGACCTGCGTCCCCTCGCTGTGCCTCGGGACTTCCCGTGGTGAGAACGGTCGTTTGCATAAAGATAGTTTGGCCTTTTAATTGCTGATAAACCTTGAGCAGGCAGATGTATTTTTATTTCTGAGGCAATAATGCAGGCGTGCTGGCTGCTGGAGGGGGTGTCACTCTTCCCAGCCAGCCACCTGACTGCGCCCTGGCTTGGCAGCCTGGTGGGATTGTCTGAGGGCAGTGTCCAGAAGTGGCCCCGGCGCGGCCGCTGGGCTCAGCCGGTGCCGTGGGTATCGGGGTGCCCCCCCGGGCCCTGCCCCCAAATGCTCTGTGCACCACATCTGCTCCACAGGACATCTCTGGGGGCCTGAGGTGACGCTGCCACACGCGTCCCCCAGGGCCACGGCCAATATTTGGACACCCGGGTGCGTGCTGGCGCATCCCATACGCAGCCCCCCTTCCCACCCCGGCATTTGGCGTCGGGCTTTCAGGGGAACACCCATGGTTTTGTTTGTCCAGTGCTCTTGTGCACAGACCTTTTCCTTGTACCCCGACACCTGCGTGTCACGATGTAGAAGCCGACAAATCATCCCTTTCCATTGCCTTTGCTTTTCAAAGCAAACTGAAACCACTATTAGACTTTTAATAATTTAAGATAAAAACGCCGTTCCTTAAGAATATTCTCTGGCTATATTTTTGCGGTCGGGGGATAGAAAGGAACATTACAGGAAATTTAAAGGAGGCTTTTGGTATTAAATCTTCCCCTCTTCCAGAAGATAACGCAGTTCCGTAAATCTGCGCGAGACCTTTGTTTAACCCACCCCCCGCTATCGCAGGCGAGGTTTTATAGGCGCCTGTCTCGCTGCCGCTCACAGGCTGTGTTTTACATAATACCCTTCAGCATCACTGATATTAACCTTGATGGCATTATTATTGCTATTTACAGTTCATATGCTGGTAATGGTAAACCTGAATGGGATTAATAAAATAAATTAAGTGATGGAAATATTAATGCTATTAACAATCAGTAACAATAGTTGACAGCACAAGAAAAGGAATAACCTGCCATTAACCAAGCAGGGTAGGGGCTCTCTAGCATATGCATAAAGGTAGCTGACACTTCGTTTTGATAAACCCGAGACTCATTTTCTTTCAAGCAACAACTTCTCCAGGCCCTTCGTGCTTCTCTCTTTCCAAACTGAGCTCTCGGCACGTTTCCCACGTCACCGTTCTGGTGGCCGAGAGCTTGGTCATGGGCAGGCCAGGTCCCGGGCAGGAGCTCTGCGGTGAGGACAGACCCCATGGGCTCCATCTGATGCTAATGAACCATGCCCAGTTTCGGTCCCATGGGGATCCTGGGCTTCATGAAGCTGCTGCAACACGTTCCCTGTGCCCAGCAAAAAAAATGGCACCTTACTTTGGGTGTGAGTTTGCAGCTGGAGGACTGGCCAGCATCGCACTATTGCCAAACCCTGGAGAACAGCAATAGGAGCCCGTCTTCCTCTTCATTCCTCACGGGAAGTTCTTCCCAAGGCCAGAACCCAGGTTTATCAAATGCACCCATGTTTCAGCTGCTTTCTGGACTAACCTACGTCGCTGCTCACGGGTCGGGTGCCAGGGCTGCCAAGGGGCTTATTTAAGTACACTGGAAAATTCCCCACCAAGAATTTTGGTAAAGAAAAAGCCTCCCTAATTTCCCCCCCTCTACAAATGCATCTTTTCAATCCCTTACAGCTGGCTAAAAGCTAGGATTTCTCACATGAAGAAAGCAAGTGAGACCATAAATAAGCCAGTGCAGGACACCTGGAAAGAATAAAGTGCCCTTCTCAACCTTACTGGGAAGGAGGGATCAGTGTCTGCCTGGCTGGTGCACGGAGGCCGTGTGGGAAAAGGAGCCCGGGCTCAGGGCTGGTGTGACAAGGAGATGCTCCCGGTTGTTTTCTTTCACAACAATTTGTCTGCTGAAACATAGCTTTTCAATGTCACTGATAACAGTATTTTGCTGAAGTCCAGAATGGAAAGCGCCTGCCACTATTCCAACATCCCTGTCTTTGGCCACGACAGAGGCTCAAACCTGTTTCTCAACATACACCCAACTTTCAACCCCTTCAGCTCCAGGAGCTGCTCGGGGCAGGGCAGAGCAGGGTGTTCCACGGTGCTGTGACAGGCTGCTTGGAGTGCAGGCCCTTCTGCTCCTCTCCCCCAGCCGGGGCGACCTTGTGTCCAGACCTCACACCTGCGGGACTTTGGCCATGGTGGGAAAAAGCCCCCGCTAGTAGCTCCTGTTCTCTTTGCTTTCAGGCAGGGAGAAAAAGGCTAAACCACCTGGAATACCCCTTAGACTGCTCCCCTCAGAGGGCATTGGCTTCCCCTCCATTCTCAAACCCCTCTTTCAGAAGTGACTGCAGAGTCATCGTAAGACTGGAGTGTGGTGACTGTAAGAGTCAGGACGTTGATCTGGGGCCATGAACTATCCCCACAAAAGCCCATTGTTTCCTGAACAGGCCTTATCTCTGAGGCACTCCCTGCCACTCTCAGAACCCGATACTCTTTCCAGAGCCCATCAGACCTGTCCATTCATTATCCAGGCAGGGAGCAGAGAAATAAGTACACGCATTTTTCCTCAGACTCTGGAAGAACTACCTGGCAAGCCCCGACCCGAGGTCTGGAGGGGCCCTGTGCTGGCGATGCCCTTCGCCCCACACCTCTGGTCCTTCTCCGCGGTGGGCGGCGATAGTGGGTTCCCTTCCTGCCCCTTCCTGCTGCGGCCGATGCCGGTTTCTCACCGAGGTGTGCTAATGCTTCTCCAGCTCCCTCCCTCTTTGCCGCTCGCTGTTGACGACCAAGGTGTTTCCTCTGCGGTTCGTTCCTTCTCCTGCCGCCGTCCCATTCCCGCTCGGGTGCCCGCGCCCGGGTTCGGTGCCCTGATGGGATGGCAGGATCCCAGGCGCTGGCTCACAGAGGGGAAGGGGAGAGGTTGCTCTTGCTCAGCCAGAGCGAAGCCACCGCAGGCAGGAAAGCAAATTTGGCAAAAATGGAAAACCAGGAGCGATCGTATTTTACCTCTAGATAGCTGGTGTATTTAAATACCGATGGCACCAAGATGTTCATGTGGGAGAGAGGCGATTACTTGGGTCCTGGAATTACAGAGTTGGCTGGAGAGAGCAAGGAAATGTCACTTTTTAAATTGACATTGGCCCCAGTCGTCCTTTAGCCGTTCCTTAGCTGCCGGCAGCGTTTGAGCCAGGACTGCGGCTTATTTGGGAGGAATGCTGTTTTCTGTTTAGTTCATTCTCGGTGAACTTAAAATGGCTGCACTGTGCTGTAAGATGGAGCCTCACTTCTGGAGAGCTGGAAATGGAATTAGCAAACGTAAATTGTATTCCAAACAGCGGTCCCTGGTTTATCTCATTGCACTTTGCCTTCCTCCCGGTACTCCTCTCCTTTCCTCGCGAGCTGTCCCAGCCCCTCTCGAGAGCGTAGCAAATAGTCATTACAGGGGAGATTTTTTCATCCACTGGTTTAACTTGCATATTTCTGCTTCTCTGGCAGCCAGGCTGTAAGGCTGCTAGTTAAAGTTACAGCACGCCGTGGGCTTTGCTGCACGCTCTTACTCGCGAGGCTGATAAAATGGCTTGGGAGAATTCCGGCCGGGGAAGGGCCTGGCATAAGAGGTGTAAAGTTGAGAAGAATTTTATTTGTTTGGAACGTTGCGAAAAGATTTCAAAATGCGATTTACTTCACTGGTTTTAAGTGTACAACATTCTGGCCGTGCACGCTGCTGAGCACCTTCCGCTCCCGTTTCGTTCAGCGCTCACCATCTCCTACCAGCAGTTCAGCCGCTGAAAGGTTTGGAGAAAGGGGTTTGTAGGAATAAAGGCAGACACGTGGGGGAGGGGGTCAGACCATCAGAGAGAGGGAGTTTCATGTTGTTGCCCCAGCCTGCTTCGAGGCGCACGCTTTCTAAGCGTGGCTTTTTTGTTGGTTTCTTTTGCCTTTGACACCGTCGAAGTCAGCCCCTTGGCAAGGCACTTAACCCCTGAATCAGCTTTTCCCTCTGAAACCAGTAACACCGCAGGGAGAAGGATTCTCTGAGTACTAATTATTCTTCTTACTCATCACTTTACTCCAGTTTGGGCTGTCTTGGGTGTCGTTGTTTTTAGTAGAGAGCAATACTGGAAACAACCCTTTCGAAACCTCGGTGAATCTGCGGGAGCAGTGACCCTCAAAGTTTCGTGGAGCTTTTTACGGTTTCCACCCGCACCGTGGTTAACGTTCCCAATTAAGTGATCATACGTGCTGCATATATTGTGTAGTTTTACTAGACACAGAAAGAGCAATTTAGAAATTACAAGACAAGGACACATGCACACAAAAATGTAATTAAAAAAGTGAAAGCCATAAGAGGCAGAGAGAGCAACAAATTTCAGGAAATTAATAGTCTAGATTAAAAATGATTCAGTTCCTTCACTCTAATGGGATCCCGTTTTAATATTCAGCATTCCATGTCAATATTGGATGTTCGAATCCCGAAATGCGAATTTCCATGCTTTTGTGACATTGACTCACAATCTTAACGTCCTTTTAATGTACTTTTTGTTGTGTAAATCTGTGTAAGTACCATCAGTCATCAAACCTGACATCTGACGGCGTGATGGAGACCCAGCCTGCATGTATTAGGGCTTTTTGTGTTTGTGCAGTGGAACCTCCTTACCACAAATTCCACTGAAGGCATAAACCTGCAAGAGGAATACATTTTCTTTAGACTGCAACAATAGACCTGCAGCCAGGGAAGGGCCAGGGGAAGAGCGAGTCATTTCCAGAGATACTTTCCTTTGCTGCAGAAGGCGAAATGCACCGAGGGTCCGGCCGCTGACGGCACGAAGCCGGTGACTTAGCAGGGCAGTGTGCAAAGCAAAGCAGAGCTCATTGGAAAATTAGCAGTGGAGACTCCAGGCCACACGTGCTGCTTTTGACACGCTGTGCTGTGAGCCGATGGTGAAAAAGTTCAGGAGAATGTGCATGGGAACATTCCCAGCAGCCCTGATGCGACCCTGTCACTCTCGCCCCCGAGCCGCTCACCGCGCGCGCTCCGTTACAGGCGGCCTCAGATGAGTTTTAAAAATGCTTTCAAATTGAAAAGAAAAAAAAAAAGCCTTGTGTTCGTGCACAAATAAACGGCAACGGGACAGGAGTTGAGCAGGGCCCGGCTGAGCCAGCTGTGGGCAGCTGTTTTCTCCCACCCCAGGGTTGGCTGCCCAGGGGATCCTGGTGCTGCCATCAGGGTAGAGACGTCTGCCAACCTTTCAGCTGAGGGGATGGGGCTGGGAGTCCCTTCCCTGAAACCTCCCACAGCCTTTTGCTCCTCCCAGCCGTGGGGAGACAGGAGTGAGGGAAAGGGACTCAGGAGCAGGATTTTCTTGTGGGATGACAGGTTTCTTCTTGCCATCTTTTATTTTAAAGATGAGAAAGGTAATGCCTGTGCCGACAATGGGGAGACCTCTGAAAAGCACCAGGGAAAAGCTTTTATGAAAAAAGTTCATCAGTAAATCCTCCAAAACCTCTCTGAGTGTGCATAGGGGGCAGAGGTGGGTGGCACGATGCGCACAGAAAGAGAAGGAGACAGTGCAGAGAGCCTGGTGACCCTCTCTGGTCCTGCTGGAAGAGCGGAGGGGTCCGGGTGGGTTGCTGGACTGCGCTTTCTGGCACGGTGCTCGCCAGGAGGAGGGGACGTGCTGGGTCCCTCGCCCTGAGCACCAGGCAGTACATCACATCACTAGACTTCTCCAAGGCTGGGGGTCTGGGTTTCCAGCAGCCTCACTGGAGACTCCCCACAAGTCCTGCATTTGCCTATACAAGAAAAACCTCCTTAGGAAGGTGGGTGGGAGCGCGGCTACGCCGGGCAGTGCCAGGCGTGGGCACAGAGCCTGGTGGTGCTCTGCACCAGTGCAGCACTGTTTTGGTTTGCCCATGACCAGGGCCTGCACCAGCTGCACCGTCCATCCCGCCAGACACTCCGCGTCCCCTGGGGACACGGAGTATTCCGGTAGGAATTCCAAGTGTGTTATTTACCTGCCTGGCATCACAGAGCTCTGAGTGTACTTTTATGGGTGTCTGTATGTGGCACCCCTTGCTGGAGTTTGGGCCAAATTCTGCCCGTGAGGAGATTCATTGCTGTCATTAGGATTTGTAGTGGCAGAATTTGCCCATTATTGTGTTATTTTAATTCCCCTGAGAATCTAATGAAAATTAAGTGAGAAAATAAGGCTTTCTGTGTTCTATTTTCAGAATGATGGATTGATAGAAGGACGGGCGACTTAGACTTGTAGGCTGAAGATTTTATGCATATATACATAACAGATATGGAGACAGAATTTTTCCCTTATGGCAATGGAATGGTTTTGATAGTCTTCATTAAAATAGATTTGAAAATACCATTTGTTTTATGTTTAAACCTTAAATTAAATTTTTCAATAATAAAGTATGCTTATTATAACCCAATTCTATCAATCACGGAAATGAACAGCACATTGGTGGGTTCAAGCAAGTAAATAAATGTGTTATTTTATTGCATGTCAGGAAGGTTTATTGCGTAGAATTCTTCCCTCTGAACTGCTGGGTTAGAGGTTTAAGCATCTTATCAAGGGTTTGCACTACTGCAGAGTGCTGGCCCTGCCTCTCAGTGCCCCAGACGGACGGTGGTGGTTCAGACAAGGTGTGAAGGCTGGTTGCTGTCTGTCCAAGCTGGCGGTAGCGCTCCCGTGGTCCCTTTGAAAAGGTACCACCGCCCAGAGCCTAGGTAGCGGGGACTCTTTTGGAGTTGTGGTGCTTTGAGCCGTCCGTGATGCAAGGATGTTTTCTGAGTTGTTGCTAAAGATCTCCCAGCTGCTGCATTTGTCCAGGGTCATTGCAACAGTTAAACTGACTGTTTTAACACATGCTCGGAGACACCTTGAATAAGAACATATTTCGTGACGAAATTCAGAGAGGCTTCATTCTCTGCTGGCAGTAAGCCTGGGTATGGAGAGCATCTTGCTCCTCCGTCAGTTCAGGGTTTTGCACTGTAAAGATTTGGCAGTTTTTTTTCCTTTCCACAATCAAATAATTGCCCGCAGCAGGTCTGGGGCTCTGCTGTAGGAGAGGGATCCTTTTGACTGAACAGATACGTTGGGTTGCAGCTTGAACGTTCCTGAGATGCATGTAAAAGCTTCCAGACGTGTTTGAGTTGGGCTGCAAACCCCCGTGTCCCAGCCGCTCTTGGCTCCACAAGGATCGAAGCAGCTCTGGGAAGGAGGCGCAGCCAGTTCTGCTCTTGTCTGTCTGTGGCTGTCTGTCCGTACCCGGCACACATCCCGTTTCCATCGTGTGTAGGAGCACAGAAAATGCCCAGAGACAGCTGGGGCTGCTGGGTGCAGGCGTGGGGTGGGAGGTGTCCCGCTGTGGCATCCTGCACTCCGGCCCTTGCTCTGTGCACCTGGAATTTTGCTGTCATGCCCAGCCCAGCCTGCGCTGCCCGTGCTGCCAGCACAGGACAGACTGGCCCCGGTGTGGACGGTGCGGGTCACGGAGCACAGCTCTGGCGACCTAAAGCCCACGCTCTTGTATTCCACAGTACCGTGGCCTGCGAGTGCTCTGTGAAAGGAGACCCAAATAAATCATATTACAGTAGCCTGGAGAAGAGGTCACAAATCTTTTTGAAGAAGAAAAGAGCCACTTCTGGCCACCGCTGAAACATGAACTTCCACATGTATCCTGTTATAAAAAATGAATTCCATGTTGGGAAACTTATCGACATGTTTGGGCATAGCTCATAGACAGGGAGAGCTACTAACACTCCAGTGACACCTTCCAGATGTTCTCCCCTCAACAGCTATCCACTTTCTCCAGGCTGGTTCGCTGCTCCACAGCCATCCCCAGGCAGGCAGGACGACAGCTGCCGGAGGCCACTGACAGGTTTGGCAGAGGTGGGAACATTCTGGCAGGTCGAATCAATTCTGAGTATTTTGTGTTATCCATCATTAACATGGTTAAAATGAAAGAGTAGGGACAGAGTTCAGAGCTCGCCTCTTGTTCAGATGCGGAGAGGACATCATCCCTCCACCCTCTCCTGGGGAAGCAGAACCTCCTGCCCAGGTTTCTGTTCTTCCAGCCCGTGCTGATGAGTGTGTGGAGCCCGGACCTCCACGCACACGTGTACACCAGGGTACAAACAATGGTTAGAGGTGCTGATGTGGCAGATCATCAGCTACCAGGAGTGTCACGGGGAGGAAAAGGCCTGTGATGGGTTGGAGTCTGATACCAAATTGATGGAAAGCATGAGAAGGTGAGAGGGGCAAAGCAGGTCAGGCCCAGCCTGCAGCAGTTAATTCCAAGTCCCCGCCATCTCCAAAGGCTGGTGGGCTCCAGCCTGCAGCCTCCAACCCTGCTCTCATCAACACCTGAGGGTCTGTCCCACCTGCCGCAGTCGGGGCACAGTCACCGGCAAGCAGGAAGTTGAATAAATATTTTCCCCAGAAAGACAAAGTAAAAGAGAAGTGTGTTTCCCTAAATGACAGGTGAAATCTCTTTGTAAAGATGTTTTAGAGATGAAACACAAAAAACAGGGCTTGCGTCAGGGGTCTTTTGTTTCTCAGACACACAAAAGCAGCTACAGCAGAGCCCACGGAAGTGATTATCTTGACTATGTGAACCGTGCTGAGGAAAAGGGGTTATCAGCTCCAACAAGACCTAAGATAACGTCTGATCCGGGCTGGCAGTTCCTGGCCCGCTCACAACTTTTTTTGTCCCATGGGAAGTAAAAGAACTGAGAAGAACAGACCTTAAGAAAGAAAGAAAAAAAAGAAGACAAAATTTAGAGTGAAACCCTTCAGAGTGTGGGAAAGGGCAGCGCTCCTCAGACACGGCATTTTGGGGGTGCTAATGTGACGCTCTTTAGATTACTGTTAATTGTGTTCTGCTGTTTGTGACTCGAGGCTTATAATGTCATTTCATGTTTATCTGTGAAGGAACCTGGGTATAACATCATGCGAACATGACAAAGTGTGATGGAATGCCAAAAGCTAAGGAGAAACATATGACTTCTGGGCTGAATACCTGCTTTAGCCCAGTATCTAATAAGAAAAAAGCTGGGATGTGGAAACAGGGTGAACAGTAAGAAGAGAAAAAAATTTGGCACGTCTTTTGTTGAAATTCAATCCTCCCCTTCCCCAGTATGCCCAGAAACCATCTGCAAACTTTTCAATCATTTTTGAGGATACAGTGAATTTTATCATAATTTTGTCAACCAAAACCATATGTGCTTTCTCTATTGACAACACAGAGTAACAAAATCATATTTGTTCAGACCACAAGGCAGGTAATAAATAACTGTGGACACACTGCTACAACTTAATGTTTGGGGTTTTTTTAAAAAAGGTATTGAATATTACCAAAAAATTTAATTTGGGAGGTAAAGTAAACTTCTGAAGAGAAAACCATCTGAGAGAAAGCTTGTGGCTCAATAACTTTCCCCTTCCTGTTAGACCAATTCCAGCTCGGTGTCCTGAGGCCATAATAAAATGAGATCTTCCAGCGCCCGCCCTCGTCCGCGCGGCCTAGATGGACGTGCAGGCTGCAGGTACCGGGCGCGTCGCGCTCCTGCTCTCGGCCCTCTCGGCTCCAGTGCTGGGACAAGGCTGGAGCCCTGAGGCGAGAAGATTCAGAGTGAACTGAAGTCACTTAGGATGACGTGCTTGCTCCTCATCCGCCAGCCATGAAACACCTTTCCTGTGAGAGCAGACAGGCTCATCTGGCAGGTGTGACCGACTACGGGCAGAGTCCTGCAACATTCCTCACTCCAGAGCAGCAGGACAGCCCTGTGCTAGGCCGGCTTCGGTGGCCGGCAGCATTTGCTCATTCTTTGGGTTGTAAATGGGAAACTTCGGAACACAAGTAGCTGCCTAAAGCTCTTTAGAGAAGCCAGCCTTTTAGGGCTTATTTTTTTCTTAAGTCAGTACAAAGCTCTTCCTGTGAGAGTGTCTGTGTCTGTGGAGAGAGCCACTGCAAACAGCAGTGGGCTCAGCTTCTGATCCCGCGGTTCGGGGGGAATTCGGCACAGATTGGTTAACCACTGGAAGAAGTCACCAAAGGAGCTGGTGAACTCTTTGAGGCCGTCTGTAACTTGGACAGGCAGCTTTCCTGCTCTCTGCTTTGACAAACCCTTGAGCTTAAAGGATGAACATTATTCTAGTGTGGTTGCACCAAAGTTTGGGTCAAGTCATTCAAAGACAAAGTCTCAGAATCCACGGGTAGACAGGCGTATGGTTTGATACGATTCTGTGTATGACATCAGTAAACACGCGGCTGTTGTGTTCACAGTGACAAACAGCCTTTGCATTTTACAGCAGTGCCTCGCTGAGGCCTGGGTGCTGTGCTGGATCTGCGCCGCCCGGCCTCGCGCGGTTGCCTTTCCCCAGCGTCACGGTGCACGCAGAGAAGCTCGAGCTCCGCTGCCGATGAAAAGCTGGAGCTGAAGTTCCCTATTGGAGGTGTTGCTGCCTTCTCCTCACCGCGTCGCTGCGTCAGCCGCAGCACTGGGCTGCACCACACCGTTTGGGGAGTGTGTCAGTGTAATGATGAGATAAACAGAAAAACTTCAGCCTTGCTCTGAAGAATTTACTATTAAAACTAAGCTTATTTATTATAATAACAGCCCAAGAGTGCAGCTGGGATGTGGCCTCGGGGTGTCACGTGCTGCCTGATCAGCAGGAAGACAGAAGGTTTGCCCAGAACCTTCCTGCTCTAAATGGCAGGAAAAGGAGGAAAGTCATATAATTTTTCAACAACGATAATGATAAATTAATTAATAGACTTTGCAGGTCTTTAAAGCCTTCTTGCTAAGTTCTCGATGGTCTTAACAAATAATCAATTAAAGCCTTCTGAGATTAGCGAGCGTTATCATCTCTGGTTTATGGATTAGGTGACAGAGGTACAAAGGGATTAGACTCTGAGCCCTGCACCGTCCGCCCGGGTCAGGCCCCCTCCTGCCCCGCGCCAAGGCACGAGAGCCCCTTCTGCAGCGGCTTTTAGGGTGACGTGTTGGAGAGGGTCAGAGGGAAGCCGACCTGTTTGGAGACTGTTCTTCTATCGTAGGTTAATTCCTTCACTTGTTTCCACCCGGTTCCTCAGGGCACTTGGAGCCAGTCCCGGTGCTGAAGTTGTGTTTGCAAAGGTAGTGACATCACTGTGACACCAAAAGGAGAAAGCTGGAGACAACGTGTGGTGTTTGGGAACTTTCACTGCAGTGCCGAGGCTCCTTTAGCAGGTCAAACGAGCTGCACTTCTCCAGAAAATAGTGATGACTCTGAAGACTCAGTTAAGGGTCAACCTCAGTCAGCTGCTGTCCTCAGTCAGTGCACGTGGAGCAGAGAGGGCTTCAGGGAGCCGGTGCTTTACACACAGCTCTGCTCAAACTTGAGACGTGGGACCTCCATAAAACCTCTCCTCTCACAAATGGACGCATGGGCAGCTCAGCCCACGTGCTGGCTAGAGAGATACACAAAGCCTGCAACAGCTGGGTGTGAGGTGTCCCACCAGGAGTAGTGATTGTCTTCACCCTCCTCACTTGCTGTGAGCTGCTGTAACCGGGGAGGGAAATCAGCCCTTCCTTCCCTGGGAACACCTGGGAGCTCCACCTCGCCAAGCCCCCTTTCAGCCGGGACCTCTTCGGCTGGGGCTGTGGCCTGGGGAGGTGCAGCTGCTGCTGGGAAGGTCAGAGCTGTGCTTTCTACCCCAAAGTGTTGGCCTGGGGACAGCTGTTGGAAGAGGACTGGTGGTGGCAGGAGGTGGTGGAGAGCACATTTGAGAGGTGAGGAGTCTAAAAACGGGTGCCTCTCTGGCTGCAGGGTGGCCAAGATGGCAAGTGTTGGGCAGCGAGGTAGTGAGCTTGCGTTCTGAGGTGGAGCGAGAGGCAGGATCCCTGCGTGGCCCGGGTCTTTCTCCCGCTGTAACCAATGGCAAACAGATGTTGTGCATCTCTGCGTGCTCCGTAGGCTGTGACTCTGCAGCAGCTGCTCTGCGGCTGGGGCCGGCT
>VWZY01006563.1:27500-37540 GCA_013399075.1 Chloroceryle aenea | reverse complement strand
TGCCGGGGGTCTGTGGAGCCCTGGAGTCGCTGCTGGCGTGGGCTGCCAGCAGAGCCCTGCACACTCCAGGATCCCCAGCGTGTGGATGCTCCGTGCGGTGCAGGGGTGTCCTGTGCGTGTTGTGCACGGCCCATGGCATGTAGCTGGCCCGGGGGATCTTGGTTTGTGCTGTTCAGTCCTGAGAGCAGCCAGCAGTGTGATACAGAAGGTAAAGCCACCTCAGGAGGACAGGAGTATTTGTTGGCTTTTTTTCCCTCCCCGCCACGTTTCCTCCACCTTGGGGCCGGCACGGGCACAGCTGAGGGGCTGGGGCACCGCACGTCACTGCACCCACCCAGCGCCCGGGGCGAGCGGGGTCTCCCCTGCAGCAGCAGCTCTGCTGGGGGGGCACTGGGAAAGGGTGTCGGGGGCTGTGGTGCTGGAACTGCTTCCCCAGATTGCCCGAGAGCGATCCTGTAATTACACCGACTGATGAACTTGTGCTGGAATTCCTTTGTTGTTGTTGTGTTGTCACATTTATCTTTTTCTTTTATTTTATTTTTATAAGTGAGTATTTCAAGTAGGTATAAAGCACAGCATAAAGCCCTGCTAATTTACAGTGTGGAAATTACATGTGCACAGGAGAAGCAAAATTTGACTTCATTGTTTTGTGTAATTTTTGCTATGAGTCGAGCAATTGAGGCGAAGATGTCTACTTGATATTTAGGGAAAGATTTGATGCTTTAATAAGGGAATCCTCTACCTCCCTCATCCATCATTCGTCATCCTCATCCATCCAAACACCACTGTAAATTTGTCAGAGCCTTTTCCATATTCAGTGCTGGTATAAATAATGGCCCTTGCGAGCAGAAGAAAGGAATCGTGCGCTTTCTCTTTCTGTTCTGTCTCCTGGAAATATTCAGTGGGTTTTTGCTTTCAAAATACCCCTGCTTGGGTCATGTACTGTAACTGCAGAAGCAAAAGTGCCTTCTGGTGTTGCCTCTTCTTGTGCTTGCTACTGGCCAAGCCCCTCTGAGTTGGCGAGCTGTTCTGTGCCGTAGGAAGCAGCCTGCGCTTCGTTGCTGCGCGTTTTTATCCTCCTTCATCATGTCTTCCCTCTTTCTGTGCTATCTTAGGGATTATGCAGCTTCTCTGCAATATTCTGAAATTAATCAAACCAAGCAAAACCTCGTGCTGTATTATCCATCACTGGAGGAGAATGATTTCTCCAATCCAGGCAGCTTTACATTGTTTTGTCCAGGGGCTGCAGCAGAATTCCATTAACCGGCGTACGCCAGGAATTTGATTTCTCACAAAACGCGTTTGTTAAAATATTCACAAACAGCAAATTTCTACATTTGACACCAGCTGTAGCCCTAACCACATGGCTTTTTCTCTTATTTTAATTAGGAAGTGGACAAGCACAATGTCCACTGCTTCCCGTGAATTTTCAGCCCCGGCGCAGCTGCCGGGTGCTAATGCCAGGAGGCTGAAGAAGCTTTGCTATGCAATGAGATATGTGCAAACTTAATGGATGCTTACCCAGACTATTTTCTCTTTCGTCTATTATATAATCAAGCCCTACAAGTAATTTCTTTCAATAAATTAGTAACCATACCGCAGATTGCAGACACTTAGTTTGATTGAAAGTAATAAAGGGAGATTATCCATAGAGTTCGTCAAATGACGGTTCTGACTTGACCCACTGCCCGGAGAGATAAGAATTAATCTTATAAACCTCTCCACACTTCCAGCCGCCCAGATCTGCCCAACAACAGCACAGGGTCCCCTTAGCCCCTCTTTGTTCTGGGGCAGCCCAGGCTGGTGCAGGGACCCCGGTTCGGGCGGGCTGATGGGGTCAGGTGAATGCTGCAGGGGTTCTCCCCACGGTGATGTGTGTTAATGAGGCTGGTCCCCAAAAGGCACGAGGGTGCAGCTGGTCCCAAGCAATGTGGTGGCAAAGGCCGTGCCACCTCTGCCTGGCCTCGTGCAGAGGAAAGGTGGAGGCTGGGAGTGATGTAGGGCTGTTTAACAGACACGAGTACTTGCACTACGGGTTTTTTTCCTCTCTTAGATTAAGTTAAAGCCTTGGTACTGGGCCTGACTGGCACACGGGCAGGTTTGTCCCGGGCGTTGAGGCAGGTAGATTGGTCTGGGGGATCGGTGTAGGTCCTTCCCAACAGACACACTCGATTTCTATTCCACTCAGTTCTCTTCTATCAGAAGCTCACCAGTCATGAGGCTTTTCCTCCGAGGCCGAGTGCTAAAAGGGCAACTGACAACAAAAGCCACCGCCTGTTCACCCCTGGGAACGGACTGGGAGAAGCTGGACAGAGCCGTAGGTAGCCCCAGTTGATACAGAGCTGCTGTTTGTTCAAATAGCTTCCACACTCCAAAGAGTTTGCACCGGTTTTCCTTCCCCTCCTTCTGCCCACTGGCTTGTTCTTCCAGCCCTGCGCTGCCGCAGATGGTTTTTTTTCCAGGTGTTTTACCATTGTCGAAGGTCTGTCCTCTCTCCAAATGGTATTTTAATGAGTGCTTCCACAATTACTGGTGATAATGTCATTAATTTATTTTCTACAGCTTTTGCTAACAACCGTGAGCTGTTTACTTGTAATGAACCTGACTTCTCACCTCCTCCTCAGCATCTTTGCTGTTGAGTGTTAGATTAAGTGGGGAAATGAAAATGCCTTTCAATAACAGAACTGAACCACTGCGGGCTTTTGGGGAGCGCCGGTCGCCAGGGAGCGATGCAGACCACGAAGGGGCAGGGTGAAGGCTTGGGGTGTATCTGGAGGGGGACAGGGAGGACTGTGCAAGCACAGCCTCGTCCTTGCAGTCGACTCGAGAGGCGCAGCAGGTTCCTTAGGGGAGAGGGAGAGGGCTGAGAGCTGCTTCTCCACGGGCCCTCATTTGTGAAATTAGACGGTTGTGCTTTTTCTGTTACGCTGTTGATAGACGTACACGGGAGGCTTCTGCTCCGTGTTGAGATGACACCAACACGGGTGGTGTGGAGGCTGATGGCAGGTAAAAATTGAGCTGTAGCCAGCCGTGCGACGTCCCTGTCAAACAGGTGAGCTGGGAGGGTGTGCTTGCTGTTGGGGGTTTGTTTCTTTGTGGTGAAATAAAATACTGATGTTTCCAATCTGTGCAGAAGCTTTCAAACTGCTGCTCCCTTCCCTTCTCCTTTTGCCGAATTCGTGACTTCTGGTAAAACTGAGATTAGGACAGCACAAATATGTCATTCAACTGTCTCAGCCCTCAGAAAAAATGGTATGCCTCTGTCTTTATTTCAAGCTTTCCATCACGAACGTACAGTGCCGGGGAAGGACTCGGTGACTGGTGAACGAGCACACTTCAGAAGCGTGTTTAGTCGCCAAGGCAAAGAGAAACAAGAATAGACCTTCCTGCATTCTGCAGGTGCAGTAGCACCGTAGCCTCCTGCCACAGCACAAGGCAGGCCCCCCGGAGCAGCAGCCCTCCCTGTAGGTCAGCGCCGTGCGGCGAGGGCGGCCGTTGGCTTTTCTTTTTTCTTTCCTGTGGCCAAATGTCCCTCTCCAGCTAGAGAGCCTGAACTCGTGTGACATTATCCAGCCTCGCACGCAGACCGGCCGCTCTCGCTCTCATTAGACATTCTGCTGGTGATAATACCACCGGGTTAATGCACCGGCTTTCACAGCGGCAGACGTCAGTTCACAGCCCCATACGCCTGCCGGTGAAATGAGGCTGATGCTGACCCCAAGGAGATCCCCGGTGGATTTTATTTCATATCAGATCATGTGAATTCTCCTGGATTCGGTGGGTAGCTTTCGCTCGGATACCGAAGGAGTAAGGTCCGGCTCTGCAGGTTTGGGATGCTCCCAGGTGAATTCAGCACGGGGCATTTCCCAGCGCTCGGGAAGTCAGGTGGGAACAGAGAGCCCCTTCTCCTGCTGCAGCTGGGGCAACGCTCCCACATCCTCCTCTCTGCAGGGTGGATGGACAAATGCAGATGTAGGTGTCTAACTTCATGCTGCTCACGTGGGGTGCCAGAGTGGGGCATCATCCGGTTGCCGTGAATCCGGAGTGACAATGACAAAGTGAGTTACTGGCTGAACTGGGAGCCGTGGTGTGAGTCACACTTGGTCATTGCTCTGTTTCACATAGGCAAACACAGTTCCACGCTTCACTCCCTTGCTTGTTCTATTTGTATGTATATAGACAGACATACCAGTGGGATGAGCTATTTTTCATTTACTCTTTCAGAAAAGCATCACCCCCCCCAGACCACTGCTCCTTGACAAGCTGCGCCCGGCATCGGGGTGCGAGAGTGACATTTGTGACAGCACCAGAGTTGGGGGTAATGTGATATTCCTCTATTACGATGCAAATAACAGGTTTAAGTCCTGTCTTTCTCAAGACCCTATGGGTACATTGCTTTGGGTTAAAAAAAAAATAGAAAGAGGTCAAGCACCATTGAGCTGGCCTCAGAGAGCAAACAATTACTTTAAACGCCACGGTGTACTCGCTTTCACCGCGAGGGCTGCCGCTTGCCAGCGGTGCAGTAGCATTCAAGTATTTAGGTCTCCTTAAAACTGTTTCTTCCCCCACTTGTGTTAATACAGATATTAAGCCTAATAGTATCTACTTAGCATAAACAAGAAGATAAAAATGATTTCTGTGATTGAAATGTTTGTTATTTAGCATTAAGCATCTTCATACTCTCATGTGTTTTGCATTTTAATCCACTCTGTGCTTGGTTTTGGGATTGATAGATTAGTTTTAATCCCCTGTCTAATAGTGGAGTACTGGTGAGATTTATTAAACAGGCAGGGTTTGGTACTTGGATTTAAGAGGACTCACATGCACTGTTCATGCATATTAAATTTGGGAAACCACCGGTTCAGTTTATAAAGGGCTGTGATGTCCTTTATCACTGAGTGTTTCTGTTGTGCTTCACTAGCTCAGAAAGCCTTTATATTTCTGAAATGGAACGTTTCTGATGGTTCCTTCCCACGGCATAAATCTCATTTTCCAAAGCTATGTTTTTGGCTGTCAAAGTTATTATTGAAATTCCGTTCATTTTATCCTCAGTTTGTGTAGCCCTTCTCCTCCTCGACTCGGCAGCACACAAGGAAGGCTGGGCGAGGATCCCACCGCCCCTTGGGCTGCAGCTGCGGGTGCCCAGGGCACCAGAGCCGAGGCGCACGCTCACCAACGCTTCCCCTGCCCCTTCAGTAGCCCGTTTTTGGCCCAGTCTGGTAGCCACGTGCGCTTGAGGCTCTCGGTGTGGGCCTGTTGTGGTGTGTGCAGAGCTGGTGCTCAAACATGTCCCATGAGCTCTCCGGCACCAATGGCTTTGGCTTGGCTGCCGGGGACGGAACTTGCTGGCAGAGGTGCCGGTTTCGCTGCCGTGCCCCGTACCACCTGAGTTTGAGGAGAACTTGCGACGGACGTGGCCAGGCTGATGAGGGTGTGCACTGCCTGGAAAGGACAACCTTTGAGAAGAGCTTTTCTCAGAAAGCTCCGGAGAGGCCTCCACACTCCCCTGGCTCTGCTCGCTGGCTGCCTCCGCGTGTCCCCACGGCTCCCCGCGCGGCCTGGTGTCCGGAGCTGAGCGTCTGGCTTTGCTCGCCGCTGGAACCCACTTCCTGCGTCCGCTGGATTGCAGGAAACAAATGAGAAGTGCTGTATGGTGATTAGGATGTGGAAATGGCTCCTGTGTGGGTTTTACTGTTACACTGGGAAAAGCAGAAGCTTGATAATAGTTAAAAAACCACTGAAAACTTCAAACCCGCCTAAATTACAAATTCATGCCCTATCAGTGGAAGATGAGTTGACTTAATTTGCGGTTTGACTGGTTAATAAACCATTAGTGCTGTAACACCAGTAGTGCTGAGAGAAATGGGGAAATTTACCTTTTTGTTAATGTAATTATAGCATTGCTGTATAGAAGTTATTCACTGCAGAACTGAAAACTAGGAAAAATGAGTTTAAATTTAACGATAAGTTTAAGAAACCACTGAAAGCTTTTTGCAAGAAGACGCTTGGCTATCATAGGTTTGCTGCTTTAGCCAGATGTCACCAAATCAAGACACAAATAGTGCAAGGACAAGTGGCAGCAGTTGTAATCGCCAGCTGAGGACCTCCCCTGTTCCAGCAGGACACCGATAGTAATGCTAAAAGAAATCTCCCTGGAGTTTTAGTTGGTGATTGGGAACTGAGCAGTCCTGTGAGGTAAAGGGGAATATCTAAGATCTGCTAGGAGAAGATGGAGTCTTTTAGAAACATTAATGGCAGAAATAATGCGATCTGCCGGATAATTGACAAGGCTTTTCTATCTCAAAGCACATTTTTTATTCTTTCTTTATGACAGAGAAAGGGATGAAGGTGACAAATGGGCAGTTACTCGTTCCCACCCCTTCCTTTCCGTTTTCTTTTTCCCCAGCACGAGAATCTGGGCAGGGACACTGGAAGGTGGCAAATTTAAACACAGTGCACTTTCAGCCCTCGGAATTCGTTGCCAAAAGATGTTGACGCAATAAGATTGAAGAGATGAGATGTTTTATTTTGTGGCTAACGAGAACACCCGTGCTAATACACATAATTTCAATTAAATAATCAGGATTCTACCGCTTCGGGACATCAGACAACCCCGAACCAATGGTAATGGGGAGGCAGCTCCCCTGTGGCCACCTTGTTTCATAGTTATCAGCCGCGAGGTTTCTTGCCCATTTCAGTGCGAGGATCCTGAACAAAATTAACCATTTGGAGCACGTGAGAGGAGGAAACCACTCGGTTCCACAGGAGGAATAAATACCCTTTGCACCGCAGGGGCTTCCTGGGACACTCATTTCGGGTGTGTGACATCTCAGAGGTGTTTGCAGCTGTGATGTTGTCAGAAGGGTAGAAAATCACTTTATATTTGGGTTTTTTTCCCCATTTTCCCTTCATACCTATAGCTTTGGCAATTGAACACTGGCAAATTGAACACAGTTTAATACACCGAAGAGGAGAAAAAGGCCGTAGTGCGAGGAGATGCTGCAGCCTCTCCCGTGTCGGTCCGTGCGGTGCCGGGCAGGCTGCTGGGAGGGCAGTGCCGGAGAGATGCAGTGCCACGTGTGCCAGAGGCCACGTGGGTGATGGTGTGGTGTTCTGTGATGTGGTGATACCTGGGGTGGTGATGCAGTGTCCCATGTGGCGTCCCATGGTGACGATACGATGATGATGATGTGGTGTTCGGTGATGCTGTGTCACGTGGGCTGCGGCTGGACCGTGGGAGGACGCAGTGCTTTGGCCGAGCAGGTCTGAGATGCTCCCCGCACTGCTCTGCTTTTTAGCTGATGATCCCTGATTCGAGCAAAATGAGGAAAAACTTGTAAAGTGGGTACTTTTTTTTTGATAGTCTTGCTATTCTGAAGTGGTTGAAGTGTAAGAATAAAGTTGGCTTCGGCTGCTGACTGATGGGAGGTGGTTGCTAAATTGGAGCTCACAGGGGACTCTCTTTGGTGTCACACTTTCCACAAACCGAGCACTTGAATTTCACAGAGCCCCAGTGGCAAACTCCAGTCTCCTTTAAGACACCGATAGCCTGAGGTGCTCACTTGTCTCGCGGTATTCCGGCATATTACAGCCTTAAAACAGCAAAAGCCACATCTGGGAATGAATCCAACAGACCAGGAAGAGCTTGTAGAAACGCCACACAGACATCACGGCCGGGGTTTCAGTTTCCATCTCTATTTCCAAGCGCTCGTGGCACCACATGAACCAGCAGACAGCACATTTGGGTTTATGCTGAGAGCCACCTTCAGCTCAAAGCAAAGAGGGGATGCAGTGATGGGGGCTGTGATTTGTCTCATGTTCTTTCTGCCACGTGCTGGGGTTTCTGTCAGTGGTGACCATGCATCAGCCCTCCCCAAACCTGCCTCAAACTGCTTCAGCCCTGAAGCTCTTGCTCGGGAGCAGATTAGAAAATCTCTTTGGTGACTTAAGGTGGTTTGTTGATATGTAAGCACATTAGTTGGGAAGAAAAAGAATGAAAAGGGAATTGGAATGGGAAGGTTGTGCCCAGCATTTCTGCAGCCACAATTTGCCTATGGACACTTGTCACTGTGGGATTTTGCCATCACCTAACTGGACTTTCTGATGGATCCATGTAGGACACTGCAGAGTTGCCACATGACAGCAAACCTCTGGTATCGTAAGAGGCGTAATAGTAACTCAGGTTTTTACCATCTTTGTTGAAAACCCAGCCGGCACTGGAAGGTGCCTCCGTAGAGGAAGGGGTGCAGCTGCAGAAGCGGAGCTGCGAGCTGCGTGCAGGGGTGGTCGCTGCTGTCCTGTCCCCGTTAGCTCGCAGCTCAGCTCTGCCCAGGGGATGGGGCAGTGTTTTCCCAGCCGGCCGTTTCACCAGCACTCCTCTGATCCCGGTCTGAGGAGGTTTCCAGCCATTTGCTGAGCACAGACGTGGAGCTGATGGATCCCTGATGAGAAAGATGAAGGCTTCCCCTGCTCTGATCCTGGAGGGTTTGAATGTAGTGGCTCTTGAGTCTTTCACAGACCAGGACGGGCATTGCTCGGGTGCCAGTGACATGAGGGAAGGAGAGTGGAGCGAGCAAGAGCCTGGAGGCAAACCTAAGTCAGCTGACAGCTGGCAGTGAGCTGAAATGATGCAACAAGGACTGGGCTTTACATTTTAAACCTTGCCTGGGCTTCTGTTGCAATTAAACTTTGTGCAGACACAGGGTTGCCCCACCAGTAGGTTTCCATCCCACGAAGGGTACCTGCAGCTGAGGACAGCTGTGCTCTCCAGTGCATTCTTTTCCCAAGTCCTCGCACAGGCAGAGTATTTCACTGATGTTCTTTCTGTTTCAAACGTGGTAGAGATGCAGCTCCAAGAGCGAGTTCTCGCTCTGCACCAACACCAAGATGAATCTCTGCTTCTCCCTCCCTCCCCCCGTGCCCGCAGACACCACCTTTGGAGCATTTACAGGAGGTTCAGTCCCGCCTGGCGCCGGCCTGTTCCTGTGGATCTGGGATGATGTCCTTCTCCCTGGGACTGTTCCCAGTCCCCACAAACATGTTGTTTCAGCACGTACATTGGAACTTTACACAGAAACTCCCTCTTCGCTGCTTTTTAGGACTAGAGAAGTTCCGAACGCTCTTGGAGGCGCCGCTGTGCGCTCCGTCCCTCGCCACGACTCGGGCTCCTGTAAATCTTGCGGTGTCCTCGGCTATTTGCATTCATTTGCTATTACATGAAGCAACACGGAATGATATCACGTGGGTAGAAGGAAGAAAACGTCAGCTTTTAAAAGAATTCCTGCCTTGCCCCTGCTGTATGCCAGGAGCTCTTGCCAGGCAAGGAGATATTTTTTGGTATCCTTTTACGTAAACACGTCATGTTAAAAAAGGCAAGCTCTAAAACGTTAAAAACCCTGCGGGGTATGAAAAATACCGGTCTCAATGAATGTGTTCGTTCCTTTCACTTTCTTTTTAGATCAGCAGCCTTGGTACAAAATGAGCTGAGAGAAGGGGAGAATTCTAATTAGGTTTAGAAAAGAAAAAATATGGCAGTTTATTTTGAGCGCATGTCTGCTTTGCAAAGGCATACCCCATTTCAGATGCGGGCAGGATGAATCATTATTACACATTTATCATCATAAAAATGCTTATTTGGACTTTTTTTTTTTTTTTTCTTTTTTTTTTTTTTAAAAAAAAAGGGAAAAAAAATATAAAAAGGGCAAAGCAAAGAGCCATCTCTGAAGGGCAGTTATTGCTTGCCCTTGCTTGGGAAAAAAGCCTTTCTCAATGGGATTACGTCCCCGCTCATAACCTATCAGCCGTCTGATCAGAAATTCATAACGCAGGCCATCCATTTCCAGCTCTGCGAGGGCTGCATGATTGAATTTAAATAGGCAAATGCCAGACTTGAGCTTTGACATTCTCTCTGTCTCTCTCAATCTTTCTCTTTCCCCTGCCCTCCCAATCATAGTGCCTTTCTTCCTCCCTTTCTTCCTCCCTTCCCTCCGCACGCCACCATTTCACGGGAGGCTCGAGCCGGCGTGATGAGAAGTTCTTGG